>VXBP01008935.1:568273-835758 GCA_013400115.1 Rhinopomastus cyanomelas | reverse complement strand
TGATTCTATGATTCTATGATTCTATGAAAACAAGTTTATTTCAACTGTTTGTCAGGTTAGTGCTCACAACATTCCTGTGAGCAGCTTCATTGTTAATTCTAAGAAATCCTACTTCATTTTAAAGGTTTCTTTCAAATCTCCCCTCCCTCCCACACAGAGATTTTCAGTTTTCCCCCCAGCTGTTGGAGGGGAAAAAAATACCTGAGAATGTACCACATCTTTCACATTTCCCCCATCAGGAGTCTGGTTTTATTTCAAGATTTCACGTCTCAAGGAAACAGCAAGGACCTGGCCTGTCAATGCAAGTAGAAAATTTCTGTGACCAATCTGAACATGTTCCAGCGTGTTCTGCTTCAGGAGAACCTGCTCTGGCAGTGGGGTCGTACAGGCTGATCTTCAGAGGTCCCTTCCATCTACCATCATTCTATGATTCTATGATTAATTGCATTAAATACTATTGTAAATAAGTGTCCAAAAGCAAGCACAAATTCCGTCGGCCCAGGCTCAGCAAGAATAAGCATTAAGCACGACCTGCTCAAATGCGCAGGGCTGGTTCAACCCTGTAGAGGTGCTGAGGGAATTGCCGATACATTACGGATATGGTACAGAGAGCACCAGGCAAATGTAAGGCAGGGTCAGATGAGGAAACCCTTTGTGTTTCCTTTCATTTTCTCCTCTCTTACCAGCTGTGTCATTCATAGACTACACATTCTGAAACCTGAGAGTAGCCTTTTATCAAGCCTATCTCCTGGATAAAAAGAGCTTTATCCACTCGTAATATGCAGCACTGATTCCAATGGGCTACTGCTTTGCATCAAAGCACATTATTGTGTTTAAATTACAGAATGACTTCATAAGAGCTTTTTTATACTAACAATGACTTTAACTATCAGGTAGGATTTTTAATTCCTTACTAAAGAAAGGTTTGACAGTTCTTTTGCAAAGGAACAGATGATAACCTTTCAAAATTAATGGAAGATGCGTAGCAACAGGGCCTTGGGCACAGTGCTTGAGCTGGAGGCAGTTCTGGTGGGAAACAAATTTCCTTATGTGGGAAGACTGAAATAATTATGATAACCAGTTTCATGAAAAAAAAGATTAAAGCGAAGACATGACACCAGTTTTTTAAATGATTTAAAGAACGCCACATAAAGGAAACAATTGATTCAATTCTTGTGTCTGCTTCTCATTCTGTGCACAGTGAATTAACAGACTGTAGTGGGAGAGAGATGAGTTCAATCTCAGTAGGTTTCAAGATTGAGAAGGTAAAGATCAAGAAGTGCTGGGAGATGTTCCTTATGGAGGCTGTGGAGTTCCAGCACAGAAGGTTTTCACGAATGAGGTGATTTAACATGTTAAGAATGACCCAGATACAACTGATTCTGGCCTGTGATTAAGGGAACTGGGCTATTTTCTATGATCCTTTGAATCTGACTGCAGAACTCTGAGGTCTGGATTTGGGTCTCCATGACAAGTGGTATAGCACCTTTCAATCTACAGCTGTCAAAGACAGGAATTCAACAGTTTATAGACCAAACAGAAAGGAAGAAATGAACTTGTTCTGTAATACAAGGGGACACTACCACTTTCTAGCACACATCAGTGCAGTTCCTTGAACAAATCTGGACGGTGCACTCACGCTACACTCAGAGACTTCAACACTTGCACATGTTCTGCTTATGACCCGTTCTGTATTCTACAAGGACAGCCTCATCTCCTAGCTCCTCCAGTAACTTTATCCGTGCTTCATTTCTTCTGTGTTTCTTACCAATATAATGCTGCTGGGCCACATGTGAATTATCAAACAGAGCACAGCAGAGCTTGCAGAAACTTTTCTGGATCATTTAAGTTCAACCTTGCATTGGAGGATGATGAAGACTCTCCAGCTCTTAAAGGCCACAAGGGCCTCTCAGCCAATGGCCTCTGTACAGCTGGTGACAGGGAAGCAGAGGATACATTTGGTGACAGCAAAGGAAAGACTAAAACCATTCCACAGAGCAAAGCAGGTGTACAGCTGTAAAAGAGAATGGGCTGCTGAACTATTTGCAAAAGATTATGAACTATGCTAAACCTTGCAAGAATACAGAACAAACTGATAAATAACACGATGGAATATTCAGAAACCCCATCATTAATTACTTGAAAATCAACTCTTTTTGATGGCTGGTGACTAAAAGGTCCTTATGCAGCACAAGAAGAGAGATATTCCCTGCAGAGGGTGGATCCAGAGCGTGTACACTGCCCTCCATCTTTAAATACAGGTCAGCAACTTAAAGGGGACTAATGCCAGTTAAGTGTTGCTCATGGACTAATTGTTTTTTTAATTTACTAGAGGAACACCTTGATGTGACTGCAGTGAACTCTCAGACCATCGGTAAACAACTTTCATTAATAAAAATTGGGAAATATTTGCCTTTGGTTTCAGTCAGTGAAAGCCAGGGAATTTGAAGGCAAGGTTCTATGACTTCAGAGTTGGCACAGGGCAGTATCTTTTCTTATTCACCTGAGGAGCTAGCACTAGGCAGCTGCACAATTTCAGCAGGACAGAAAGGCACAGACACATAGCAAGTGTAGTAAGACACTTCTATTTTTGTTTCAGAGAGTGACATGGAAACCCATGCAAAGCAAACTCTTTCTTACCAGAAACCAGCTGCATGCTCTGTGCTGGCAAGGGGCCTTGATTGCCCGGTAACTTCTTCAGGATTTCAGCATGGACCTTTCCCAAGCAGTGAGACAAAGCATCAATTGGGGAAGTAAAAGTCAGACAAGGGCAAGCTTGGTCAGAAGCATTCACTGAGGTACAGAAGGAAGCATTTTATTTAGTCACAAACAGTCACCTGAAAATTGATACAATCTGTTTTCTTCTGCTTCCCATGCTCCTGCCTCTCATCTTTCTCACTACGCATTTGGATGTAGAGATGAACCTTCCAAGCTTGCTTTTTGCCCTAGGACGAGACTAGAATTATCCTGCTCCACTAACAAGGATCCAGGCAGTGATACATCCAGTGACTGGAACTTCATTAATCAAAACCTGCTTTCAACACTTGCCAAATGGCATTTGTATAAAGCAGAGCCACAAGCAGACAAGCAACAGCTCATGTAAAAATACTGTACTTTAATCAACAATATGGTAGTTAGCATTGCTCACAAAGCAGCTCTCAGAGTCATCTACTCTTAGAGGAATCAAAAATCCTGACATGACCCCTAATAAACAGGAGCACTCAATTAATTATGAAAAGCAATGCAGCCACGCCACAGAGCATGTCTTCTCTGTTCCTTCCCCGCTAAGCCTGGGGTCTTGACATCAAGGCTGTCCCATGTCCTGGCACAGAAGATGACTAGCAGCATGACTCAATCTACTTTCCTAAATCAGAAGCCTAGTCTCCCCACACAGTCAGTGCAGACAATTAGGTTTCCCTGCAGGCTGAAATATCTCCATCTTGGAGTCAGTCTATGGAGAGTTCTACACTTTTTACTGACGATACAGTAGTCCCGGTAACTAAAACTGGGTGTTACTGTATACTTCCCTTAGACACAATTATTTTGTAATTCTGAGATGCTCTCGACCCACAACCTTCAAACTCCCACACTTGGAACACACTTAACCACATGCCACTCCACACTGTGGTAATGTACAAAACACAAGAAGCACCTTGCCTTCTCAGATCTGGTGCCTTTCAGATGTCTTCTAAAGATTTGGAAGAAATAGTTATAATATCCTGCAGAATATCATCAGAGAGAAAGGGGTGCTATCATACCTGGTTAGATAATACAACTGAGAAAAAGAGTAAGTGGCTTCCATCACTTTGAATTGTACTGGCGAAGTCAGATAACTCTCTGATTGCATCTACTATCTTGCACTGGACTTAGATCCAGGAAATAGAACATTAAACTAAGGGCATGAACTCTGAGTCCTAACAGTGCAGCTGATGTTTAAGTTCAATCAAGGTAAGTAAATATGACCCTTGCAAGACCTGAGTCCTAATAACATGAATAACAAGTGGTGACAGTGAATAACATTTTAAATTTTAACTTTTTAAGAAGAAAGTCTTAAATGCCTGTGACTGCAAACCCACACATCCTTGAGATGAAGTTTCAAAATAAACCACACTTGCCTATATGTGCAGCAACAACCCAGGGCAACAGTTGTACCACGAAACACCTTCAGCACAAGAATTCATACAACCCGCAACAAGCAGACACTGGTACACAGAGCAGCATGTGTGTACAGCTGAGTGAAGCTTCAGTAGGCAAAGACTAACTGGCAGCTATCACTGCCCTGTGCTATATATATGTTTTGGTTCAGGTTGTGCAGATCTACTTCAGTCCCATATACAGCATGGCCTGAACTTGCTCAGTTCCTTCCAAAATCACTCTGCAACATGCAGGCAATTGTCCACTATCACCTAACCCCCAACTTTCACAACATTCAGGTCTGGTTAATGTCCAAGACTAGCATAAGCATTGATAAACACACAGTAAAACATCCTTTGTAACTGTACATAGAACCCCATAACCAACAAACCAAAGCCCCTGTGCTTGCTGGGAGAAATTCTTCTTTACAGTCTACCTTTTAGTGCAAGTTTCTTTGAGACTTAAAACTGCAGCACTACTCTGCAAACCTTAGAGAAGGTCTCGGTGAAAAGCTCTTTCCTTGCTGCCCCATCTAAAATGTCACCTAAATGGAAAGAGCAAAGGACAAAGATGAGCCGGAAGTTAGGACAAGATACATTTTTGCATCTGCTTATACAAAACATCAGCCACCTGAATAGTCACATGCAGCATAGGATGATGAAACCAAGATTCACCCACTGAATCACACTGTGCCACACCATTGCTTCAGAGTGCTGCTGTAAAGCCACCTCAACCTTCCTCTTTCCAGAAGTACTGCTCTTACAGACTGAGGAAGTAGTACTGCAAGAGTACCCAGGCTTTAAAAAGAAGGCTCAGTACTCTTCATTGGGCATTCAGTTCACTTCAAATAGGCCACAACATCAGAAATCACAGAACTGTCTTGGTTGGAAAAGGTCTTTAAGATAATTAAGTATAACCACGAACCCAACTGTCCCAAGCCCACCACTAAACCATGTCCCTAAGCTCCAGATCTACATGACTTTAAACACATCCAGGGATGATGATTCAGCCCCTCCCTGGGCAGGCTGTTCCAAGGCCTGATATGTCTTTTCATGAAGAAGTTTTTCCTGACGTCCAATCTAAACTTCTCCTGGCACAACCTGAGGTCATTTCCTTTTGTCTTTTCACTTGATACTTAATAACGGCTGAAAAAGGGTTTTAACTGCAGTAGATCACACAGTTAGTTAAATATGGGAATGTTCCTTAAAAAAGAGATTCAAAGACAGTCTGAGAGCAGCTCAGTCCACAAGAAAATCCAGGAGCTCAGCTGTGCTAACAAAAGTCTCACAAAGAAAGAGCTACATCCCTACCCCTGTTCTTTCTCATTTTAATACAGTTTAACTCATTAAGAAAACCATTTTAACTCTTGTTGGTTGAAACTCTTCTCTAGTCCAGGATGCACTTTTAGGGAGCACGTTTACTCACATGGCTGCTGATAGCTTTATTGTAGTTTCATATATTTATATTTATATGTAGTTCTATAAATTTATATATAAATATATATGCTTTAGTTAATGTATTTCTACACAATCACCTGGCAAACTGCAGGGAGACAAGTTCAGAAACAAAGTGGTGTCTCTCACTTAAATCCCAACCAAACAGTGAGTTGTAAATGGTCTTTGGTTCCTTCTCCATGGCACATCAACAGCAGTCTTTGCAAATTGACACATCTCTGCTTCCTTCTACAAGGGTCATGAACAAGCCTGCCCTTTCTCCTTTTAACTATGCCTCAAGGCCATTTGTGACACACAAAAAGTGACAGAGCATGGGCAGATCTATGTTATTGCTGCCTCTGTGCAACCAGTTCTATAAATATTAAGTTGAACTCAAGGTCTTCAGCTTTCAGATTCACAAGACATCTTTCCCTGTAACTGAGACACCTGATAAAAAAATCCCCAAAACCTTACAGTTTACTACCATGCCACCAGACACTTTTCAGAGGACTGACTGAAAGCAGTAGCCCTGCAGAACTGCTACACTGACCTCATTTTTATGCCTCCAAAATGTTTACATAAAGTTACTGGTATAATGAATTCATGAACTGTTTGGATCAGCCTTCTCTCACTAAAATATGGTCCAGCAGAAAACAGACCAACTCCTGTTTCACAGAAAACATTCATATTTGTCAACAGCCCCTCCTTTGGGGGAAAAATCAAGTCCTTGGACTATCTGGAGTCCTTATTCTAGCCCACAACTCCTATTGACAAACAACCCCATGGCAGTATTTTCTCATGTGATTCTTAATAGGTCTTGTGGGTTTGTCCTTGCCACAGTTTTCTCAGCCATATTATGAAACCCATGGTGCTTGGTAGTACCACAGACATGCCGTGAGATCTCTTTTTCTGAAGTCCACTGACATCCTCAGAAAAGAGAATACTACAGCAACAGGAAATATCAAGAGCAGTTTATGTATCTAAATGGATGTACAAGGTAGACTGGTGCACATGAAGGGGTTTCAGGCAATCAAAGGATGAACCTGATCCTACCGAAGTGCTGAGAGCAGCTTTGCAAGTGACTTTAGCACAGCCAGTTAACCACAGATACTCATAAGGAACTGAGTTAAAGGAACTGCAAAGACCTCTCAGAGATGTCACTAAATGTTCATGGAAAATGGAGCACTGCAACAATCCCCTCTGGTTTTGGGTTCAGAAATCCCACTGACACTTGCTGGTCTCCTCGGTAATGGCACTGCTTTCAGGTAACCTCACAGCAATGAGATTGTCAGAACAGATCCCTGACATCAGGAGCTTCCAAAAGCACTGCTGATCCTCATTTTGTTGGTGCTTACAGACACTAAAATCATGCAAGACTGTCACCAAAAGGCTGTATCACAGATTAAAATTATTAGCTCTGGGGCTTCAGTAGTCTTGAAGGTTCTCCATTTACATGAGGATATGTGACCACCCAGGGTTGAACACCAGAGTGCAGTTCTTGATTTGCAACTCCATCACTTCACTGGGCAATCCATTCCAGTGTCCTTACGCTCTTTCCTGATCCAGCCAAAGACAGCCCCTTACTGATGCCAAAATCAGGGATGTGGGTGTTAAATACCACCTCTCATACGTGTCTCAGCTTTGGTTATGCTTCAACTGAATGCTTTAAGACCACGTGCTACCTCACTACTGATTGCCCAGCCACCCAAATAGCTGTTTTAGCAGCATGAATTCATATACACAGGTAATTATTGATGGTTTTGGTTCATAGGATGATTGGTTGTAAGAGACTTCAGAGATCATCTAGTTCCAACCCCCGTGGGCAAGGACACCTCTCACTAAACCAGGCTGCCCAGAGCCCCATCCAACCTGGTCTTGAACACTTCCAGGCAGAAGTGTGCATCTACAACCTCCCTGGGCAACCTGTTCCCTTGCCTCAGCACTCTCATAGTGAGGAATTTCTTCCTAAGATCTAATCTAATTCTATCCTCTAAGTTTGCAACCCTTCTGCCCCCGTCCTATCACTAGATTCCTGTGCTAAGATTACATTGCAGGACTGTCAGAAAAACAGTTCACCCAATACATAAGGATGAGATAAAGAAAGTAAACATCAAGGCTGCAGACACCTATGGGGACAGGGGTCTTGACTGTTAATATCATTCAGCTGTAACTCAAAGTGGCTTAAAGCAAAACAAAAAGACACAGAAAGCAGAATAATGGAGTACAGAAAAAGTCTAGGCTAGATAAATCCCTTAAGGCAGAGGTATAAAGTTTCAAATTCAAGGTACCAAACCCCAAGGACATATAGCCACATTCTGTCCCCAGATGCCTACAGCAAACAGAATTTTAATGAAAAATAGATGGAACCACTTAAATCAAGTCTGATGACTGCAAATCCCCAAAAGCAAATATTGACCCCTGCATTTTTTCATTTGAGAAGTCCTTACACAGGGCTGCCTCCAAGGATTATCCACACAAGCAATGGGGTGAGCACACATCACCAGGCTACTGCCCATCAGCCTTGCAGTAACTGAGCTGCAGCCTGTCCCTGCTGCAAAGTAAAATGGGCTCATCTGCATCTTGTGCACTGCATCAATTTGCTTTACTCTGCAGGCAAGGAAGGCAGGAGCCTGCACGCAGCCAAGTGTCTCAGCTGACTGGCTCTAAGTTCACACAGTGTGCAAGCACTGTTGCTTTGTGATCAGGCAGTCGTGTTCCTACTCTGTAACAGGATGAAAGATGACCAAAAGTTGGAATGCTTAGAGGACCAGATGTCTGAAACCGCAGGCAAACAGCACCACTGAAATCCAGTCACTTGTAGCTGTGGTACAGCAGGCAAGCATGACCACTGCAGTGGGAGTCAGAAAGAAACCTTAGAAAAACTCAGATATCCACAGATACCCAAAGAAGTTCAAAACCCTGACCAAGCTCTCTGAAGCGTGGTGTTACAGCACACTACTCCCATATGAGGGAGACAGGCTGAACCAGGCAGATTTTGATTTCTGCAGTTAGGTGAAAGGCATTTTTCCAATAAAATAATCTGTAGTTGCCCAACATTTTCATTTTCTCAGCAAGTCTAGTCCCTGAATACCCTCTGAGCGACTTCTTGTTTTCTTTTCAAAGGTGAGGTGACTGTACAAAAATGTAAATGCCAAACTGGATTCTGCTGTAAGGAAACAAGGACTGTGAAGGCATGTTTCCATAAACTACTTTCATCATTCAAACAGTAAGATTTATCTCCACAAAGCTGTGCAAAGTTAATTTACAGGCATTTGTAGGTATCTTTGAGTACTGTATGTTACCACAGAGCTGGCAAACACACGTGGCTAAGCCTGTGCACATGCATGAAGCTTCTGAATTGTAGCACTACATTACCAAAACAGGGGTTAGACATATCACGTTGCCCAAACCTTCTCAAATGCCCAAACTAAACCAAAACATCAAGTGCTAAAGCCTCCATGGACACACTGATCTGTGAGCTGCCCTGACACACAGCAGAAGCAGCTTCTTTCCCTTTTGCCCAGGGTGAGCAAGTTAACGAGACACTCTGCCTGTTCTTTTGGTGTTCTGAACTCAGCCAGGATATTGAAAAATATTGTAAGGCAGTAAGACTATCAAGTACTACTAATGAAATTAAGGTGTCCACTTCTTGCTATATGAATCCTCAATTCTTTTCACTTTCATCCCTGTTGGTCCAAGTCCTTTTGTTCCCACTTTTCCATCCCTGCTGAACATCCCACTGATCTCTGCCCCCTGCATCTCACCACACCCCTGAGGACAGGACCAGCCTCTCACAGGTGAAGCAGACTGCTTTTACTAGCAAAAAAGTCTCAATTTAAAATTTTATGTGTGTAAAATATCTTTTACTGTAATAAATCACTCAGATTTTCAGAAAACAAGTCTTTGATTTTTTCTAAATTTCTGTGAGCACAGTTTGATCCACTTTTACTTCTTAAAACATTCCATCAAAGCCTGACCAAGGTATTGGACATGTCTGTGCTGGTTGGTCAGTTGGTTCCTTCTGAAGGAGAATTGAAGGCATCTTAAACACTGCAGGATAAACTGTTGGAGGTTTTTTACCAGGTACTAATTTATTTCTTTAGAATAGCAGACCCTTTTCCTCTTTCATTTTGTTGCAACTCTCTTTGGGTCTTAAATGCACTTAACAACACACTCCTCAATCCCCCAATTTGTAAACTCTCTGAGCAGGTGAAGACAAGTTACTTACCCTTCTGTCCACCTCTCTTCTGACACAGAAATGCTCTCATAATATTGCATGATAGAAGTTTGAGCACTAAGCCAAAAGAAACTCCTTGTGTTGAGCCACCCCCCCCCCCAAAGTGTATGTGTGTGTGTGTGTGTGAAGAACTTAGCAAGAACTATTGTCACAGAAATGTTTTAAGGACAAAACTTAGTTCTAATTTTGTATTTAAGAAAAGGATACCCTCTTGCCTTAGCAGGCTCTCAAACTAGAAGTTGCCCACAATATCCAGTACAACAGCTCTGTGTGGCACAAGAATGAATGGACAAGCATAACCAACAGTCCTTGCTGTGTCTGGCTTACAGTAAAACCTGTGCCAGCTGTACACTAAAAATAAGTGTGTGAGCTACCACTAAACACTGAGAATTTAAGAAACACAACCTTCAGACCCCCTTGAATCTCCTGGGAGATCAAAAGTACTTGTGAAGTTAAAAGCTTTGTTGCTCATGTACCAAAGTACATTTTGGACTTCAGGAACGTGACAATTCAGCTTCAGGAAAAAAAAAGTGTGAAAAATGGAATTTAAACCTAAACACATGCTTAACTTTCCCCAAATATAGTCCTTTGAAGAGGGTACATACTTGTGTCGCTTTTTCCCTCCAGAAAGCTGTCTGCTTAAAATAGCTGTCAGCTTTTTTAAACAGGGTGATGAATTCCACCAGAGTTATTTCTGTCAAAGAGTACTACTAAATTTAACTGACATGCTGTTAATGCATGTTTGGCATATTTAACAAAAGTCCATGTTTTTGCATTGCTGCATGTGTGGTTTGGATTTTTTAAATTTGATTTTCATTATACAAATGAATAGTCAATGCTTATAAGCCACTGCCCAAAGCCTTTCAACATAAGGTGTTTTATACCCTTTTGAAATGGCTTGGTGATCCTGGAAACACATTTTCTTTAGTGTTATTTGCTAGATTTCACATAGATTACCCAGGAAGGAGAGGACATGGGAAGTTAGTGTCTCTTCTCAGCCACAACCTCAAGATTAAACTAACTAAATAATCATAGAGTCATTTCGGTTGGAAGAGTTCTTTCAAACCATCAAGTCCAACTGCCAGCTGCCCCAAGGCCACTGCTCAACCATGTCCCTAAGTTCCACATCTACATAACAAACACATCCAGGGATGGTGATTCAAACCCCTCCCTAAGAAGCCTGTTCCAAGGCCTGATGGCCCTTTTCTATGAAGGGGTCTTTCCTTATGTCCAGCCTAAACTTCTCCTGGCACAACTTGAGGCCATTTCCTCTTGTCCTATCACTTGTTACTTGTGAGAGGAGAGCAATGCTCACCTTTCTCCAACTCCCTTTAAGATTGTTGTAGACAGCAAGAAGGTCTCCCCTCAGCCTGCTTTCCTTCAGACTAACCAGCCCCAGCTCTCCCAGCTGCTCCTCATAAGCCTTGTTCTCCAGATCCTTCACCAACCATGTTGCCCTTCTCTGGACCCACACCAGCATCTCAGTGTCCCTTTTGTATTGAGCTGTCCAAAACTGGACACAACTCCAGGGCTTTACATCCCAGGCCTGCTGTTTAAAAGTAACCCCTGTGGCATCTTACTGTCCCAGAACTGCATCCCAGTACCTCTCTGCACTAAGGAAGGTTTGTTCTGTGTCAGGAGCACTGAGACACCTGTCCCAGTATCCAGGCAGATCCAGGCACAATAACCTGCTGCTGAAGGGTTGACCTTGCTTGGCTACATCCACCAGACTAAAAAAGGGATAAACAAGACTGTTGTTTCAGTACCTCAGAGCCAAAGGGTTTGCGTGATCTGAAGGGGTGAGGGGTCCACTGTGCTGGGTACAGCACAGGTAGGTGCCCATGCAGAGACCCAGTCCCTTGTAACTCTGCCCAAGAACAACTTTGATCTGTTGGTTTTAGTTGGCTACTTTAAAAAGATACAGTCTTTGTTCTATTTTTTATTCTAAGTCTATTCATTGTTCTTATTCTTTGTTCTTACTCAATTGTTCTTATTCTGTTACTTGTTCCTATTCTGTTATATGTTCTCTGTTCTTTTGTATTCTGTTCTGTATAATTTGTAATCTGGGAGTCAGAACCTGTGTTTAGTGTTGGGTTTAATATGGTCACACTCCAAATTATGTTTATTTGGGGGAAAAAAGTTAGACCTGTGCCTAATACTGAGGTGCTAAAGCACTGCTGATAAATATAGGTGTCTATAATGCACTTACACCCAGGGTAATTAAATGTGGGTAACAGGTGAGACTAGACCATCTTGACACCACATATCGCACGTGTCTAGCATGGCAATTAAAACTGAGGTTGCTTATAGGGTCTAATTGCCTATATTGACTTTTCTTTTAAAAATCCAATTGACTTTTCTGCTCTGGGCAGTGTAAAGGCTGGGAGGTTTGTGCTGATGGCTCTGGCTCGTTTCAGGGGTTGTGGAGAAGTCTGGTTGTTTGGGAAAGATTGCTCATAATCACATGAATGCCCAGATCATCCTGGATTTATGGAGTTGTGGATTGATGTCATCTGTGCTTGGCACACAGGAGCACAGTATAGCCCAGGATATTTGTGCTGAAGTGTGACACCATTCTTCATCTGCAGGCAAGGACAATTGCCAGAAGATTTCAGCAGAAGATGCTGAGCAGTTCTCTGACTGTCTTGAAGAACACAATGGCACCTCCCACAACGTTGGCAAAATACAGCTTTTCTTTTGCAGTCTACAGATGGACAGGAATTACCCTCTTTGTTTCTCTGTAACTCACTTTCCCTGTGAAGCGTGATAGTTTTTCTGTGCAGCGTGGAGGTGTGGCAAAAAGTTTGCAAATGATGAGATCTTTGAGGTGCTAAGAGATCCGGGAGTAAACAGCACCAGGGGTAGCAGGAATCAGCCCTGCAAAGTGCTATTAAATGAGAAAAAAATGTTGAATGACAATCTGTGCTGAGTTGTTTCCACAGCAAGGTTCACTCTTACACATGGAGGTCACTTGTATCTTCTCAAACTGGTAGTTGCTGCTGGAAACAGATCAAAGTAAGGGCCTGGCTTCACATGGATTTGATTTACCGGGAGAACTCTTCTTTTCTGCTTGAGTGGCTTAGATTCTCTTCCATGTCTGAGTATTGAAGGTGGGGAGAGTTCCCGAATGCAGCGCTGTTCAAAGATGCTTAGTACACCCAAAATTGTGCAAGTATCTAAGATGTCCCGTTTGCTTCTGCAGCTTGAGCCAAACCGCTGCTGTCCTTCCAGCTCCTTCATGTTGCTGCTTACACCAACCGCCGCCAACATTTGGAAAGTGACTCCACTTTTCCAGGCTCCGGTGGTGATGGAGGATGATGCTGAGAATTTCAGGGCACGTGTTTCGTTGTTATCCCTGCCTCTATGCATGCAGTCCATCTTCTAGGGAGTAAAAATAAAGCAGCATTGTTAAATTTCTGGAAAAAGCCAGATGACAGTGGAAGAGATCAGAAATATGCACACCAGCCCTCCCCGTCCCACTGTCTCAGCTGTTGCCTCCTGAGAGACAGAAGCATGTGGTTGCTAAAAATACCCTGCAAAGAGAATCCATTCTCTCTCCAATGAGAGAGTATAAATTAATCCGTGTCGTAACATATACAACTGCTTGTGTCTGGGAGAAATGATTCCAAACGTGGTTTTTGAAGTGGGGTTTCCTAATGAAGCAGAAGTCCCAGCCCTCTGCCTTCCTTGCGTAGGTCGGCAATATTGTACAGAGGAGCTTTGCCTCCTGCCTCTCCCAATCCCACCCCCTCCTCCTCCTATGGGAAACAGTGTTGCTGGGGGTGGGGGGTGGCCAAGCCATTTATAAGTGTGGTCTTGCAGCAAGCGGAAGCTGACAGGGGTGACAGGAGATTTAGCTGGCTCTGAGATACCCACCTCCCAAGTCCTGGGGTCTCTGTGATGACCAAAGGAGGAATGGAGACAGTCGAAGTCTTCACGTCTGAAGGCAAAGGTCGGGGCTTGAAAGCCCAGAAGGAATTCTTGCCTGGAGATGTCATCTTTGCGGAGCCAGCCTATGCAGCCGTGGTTTTTGATAGGTAAGAGAAAAGCACTTGTAAACACAAGTTTTTTAAACAAAAGCAATCCATTGCAAAATTGTATCTAGCCAGGCGGGCAGAAGTTTGAAAAGATCTGGACAACATCGGAGAAGGGTGCAAAGGGAAGTGAGAAGCACTTCTGTAAGGACACATTCACGGCTTGCAGTGCGTGTGCTTCCCAGGGCTCAGGTCAGCTTTTCTTACTTCTAACACGGTGCAATGTGTTTCTAGGATTGATCTTGCAAAGGACTCGGTGCCATCAGCTTTTACCGAATGCAGTGAAAGTTGTGTATGTTCAGTGCCTCACAGAAATGGCCCCACGTTACTCTCCGGTGAGCTGCCAGGGGTTGGTGCAACTCAGGCACAGCAATCCCAGACAGGTTTTGCTGACACTTTCCTGAATAATGCATTACAGAAGTGAGTTACCTTGTGCTCTGCTCACATGTGCTGCCTCCCAGCTGTACCGCAGCTCCTTCACCTGCTCCCTGCAAACTAGAAGCTAGTGGGGATTTGTGAGTGATACTGCTTCTGTTCATGTGATTTTATATTTGTAGTTAACCCAGTTAAACATGAAACAGATTATCTGGTGATGAGTTTCAGCTCTTATGTTTGTGCAAAACTAGTCTTAAAGTTGTATTCATGCCCGTGTAGCCAGAAACTGAATTCTGGTGCGAGGGTGCTTTTCTTTCTTGCTGCTTGTTTGAAGGGTGAACAACATTCAATTAACCAGCGCTGCCGACGTGGCTGGGAGGTGCCTACGTCTGCTGTTCACGTCAGTGGAAGATTCTCTTAAATACCTTGAAAGCTAAAAGATGCAAAAGACAAATTACTGTGTTAATCTCCTATGGGATAAATCTAGAACAAACCCTCTGACATTAATGGAATTTGTTCAGCTTTATGTGTCAAATGAGAACATGGCCCATTCTTTTAAATGGAGGAGCTAGATGACTGCTGAAGGTTTCATTCTGGATTTAGGAAATCTGTAAGCATTCTTCAAGGGCCTTGGGTGAGTCCTCAGACTGAGTTTTTTGCCCCAAACTGCCCATGACTTTAATGCATGTTCTGCACAATAAATAGGGCAATGAATGATTCTGCCGGACCGAGCTTCTCCTGATTGAATCAGCTCTGCTAACAAAGTCTGGGGCACAAGCAGAGCTCATGCTGCTGTTTTAATCCCGATCATCTCGTAGCTGAAGCTGATTTGTACTACTATGTGATCTGGCAATAGCAGCGAATCGGAGATCAAATGGACAGAGCAGGAAATAAGATTTTTTGTGTCTTTCATTCACTTTTTCTTTGCCTTTGTACTGTCATTGGGTGAACATGTTTATGAATCTACAACAGCAGCACTGACACTTTAAATTTTTTATTATAATATCATTGCAAGAGCTCACATTAAAGACATCATTTTTTATTTTAAAATGATAAGTTATTGAATTCTTAATGCTGAGTTCAATTACAGCACTTAGTGACTAAACCATGTCTCCTTGGCATGTCCTTTTTGCTCTTGTGCTTCACTTGTGTCAGTATCTGCAGTCTTGCTGGGGTTTGATGTTTGCTTCAGAAGTTCCTAGGGGCAGTGATTTCTCCCATAAGCCTTATTAAAAACAGTAATTATCTCTTAAACCTTTGAAAACATTGAAGAATGTTTTTTTATTCTATGTGAAACATAGTGAGCATCATGCAGAAAGGACAGGTACCCCTGTTGAAGGCCTGCAGCTTCACTGTGTTTTCAAATGTCACTTGTGTAATGTGAGATAAGAGGAGAAACTATCACCACATCAGCTCTTGGACTGCAGATTGTGTTTTAGGCTTAGGTTTCCAACAGAAAAACTTCAGATGAGGATAGATGTGCTTCCCTTCATCCTCAGGCTGGGCTTGTTTATCTCCCAAATACTGAAGAGCAAAGGGGTGAAGGTGCACGCCTCCGTGCTCTGAGAGTGCAGGGGAAGAGGGTGGCTTCAGTCATCCTTATCTCTCTGATCTTACTGCATGCCACTGTGCAATAACAGAGCTTTACTCTCCTGCGGCACTTTTCATCCCCATATAACCCCCATTGAAGTGATTACCCCAAAGAAGGGTAGTCTGCATCTCTGAAGGACCTGCAAGAAAATATCCAGGTTAGGCCATGGGCACTGAAAGAACTGTGGTTGCCTCTGAATGGATGGAGAGTCCAGTGTGTTTTTCATTGCCCACAAACACTTGTGTGTAGGTCCTGAAACTGGTGTTGAGTCTATGCTATTACATAGCATCTCATATCTCATCCTGCATTGGGAATCCCAAAGTCCAGAGTCCTTCATCCTAATTCCACTGAGTGTCCTCTTCATCTCCTGCTAAAAGCAGGATGTGTGCACTACGGGAAGGGAATTCCAACATGAGTGATTGGCAGATTTAATTTTTCAGCTCACGTTTGTGTATAAGGGCCACCATGGAAGCATAAGAGTGCAGAGCAGAATTGGAAAAGCTGGACTGTACTTTGCAGCCCTTTGAGGATCTTAGGTCTTTGGGAATTCTGGTCCCAGGGTAGATGCTGAGCCCCTGAAATCCTGCCCCTGATTTTGCTGTTGAAACCAACCTCTGTGTGTGTATCCATCATACTAGATTGGTCACACTGCAGTTTTCTCTGTGGCTACACATAATGTAGCAGGTCTTCAGAGATACGGGTGTTTTCTTGGTATGTCTGTACTGCAGGTTGGAGAACAGCTTGTGTTTGTGCCTGGGCACAAAGCTGTCAAGAGGTGGGAAGTCTTCCTCTTCAGAAATGTGTGAGTCTTATAAAAGCTTATCATCCTCTGACTTGGTGAAGAACATAATTATGAAATTAAAAACTCACATTACCTGTTATAGCTGTTTAACTTCAGGTGCTCAAGTGACAAACTCCTGTATCGGGCTGCTAATCAGCAGAAACCTGCCTTTCCTACCCTGAGACACTATTGGTAGAACAAACCTCTTTTTCCTTGACTGTAAAAGGATCTATGGAGCCTGAAGAGCTAACACCCAGTGGTAGGTGCTCACAGCAGAAAGTGCAGAGACGATGAAAAAGCCTTTCTGAGTATGTTGGTGTGAGGAACGGCTGAAGTGATCTGGACCCGAGGCTGCCACCTGCCTGCAGTGTATGAACGTCTGTCTTTCAGTAGGAGGCTTTCAGGAGTAGTTGTGAGTTTTATTTTGCTAGGAAAAGGTTAAATAAAGGGGTTTTTGGAACAAAACTTTACAGTCAGTCAGCATACTCTGAGCAAAGTAAGGCCCACAGATCGTATGAATTCAGCTGGTTCAACCCACAGAATGACGGGATGGCTTGTCCAGCAGTGTGCTTTGGGATTCTGCTTGCAAATGAAGACACCCAGAACTGAGGTCTGTTGTAAGTGTGTCCATAGAGCTGAGGGCAGGATTGAGTTGTCGTAGGTGTTTAGTGTAATTTGAGATGCCCCAAGGTGCCAAAGACATCCTCTTAGGGCTGACAGGTACAAATGAGGATTTATGAGAATCAGGCCTCCTCACAGAGTGTCCCTGCAGAGCCTAAAATAACACTAGGCTTTGTGTCCAGGCAAGTGAATCCAGCCCTAAATCCCTGTTATAATCAGTGCAGCACCATCATGTGTATTGAACACACTTACCTTTGGCTTTCCAGACCCCACAGAGTGTTTTGATGGGACTCTGGTTAGACTGAGGGTACATCAGTTGAGCACTTCTAGGTGTCTAAATCTGCAGACTGCATCCCACCCTGTGAAACCCTGAAGGTCACAGGGACCCTGAAGTTGCCCTAAGGTCCCTGAAGTCATTAAGGCTGGTGAGGTCTTGTACTCTTCAACCTAATAATGGTCTTCTAAGCAGCAGTTTCTCAGCTGGTGCCCAAAGACTTTTAGCTCAGAAGCACTCAAGTATTCAAAGATAAGCTAAAGAATGTTCCTACAGACATCAGCCAGCTCATGGTTTCTTAGATCTGAAGGCCAGGGCATGACTTACAAGGCCAACCTTGCTCATTGCAGGGGAGTTGGACTAGGTGACCTTTAAAGGTCCCTTCCAACCCACTCCGTTCTTAAACTTTTGCTTAACACAGTGGTTGCTCAGTTTTGACTCCTGCATGAAGCCTTTTACTTCTACCTGACCTGGAGCAGTCTGTTCAAGAATACTGGTTGGAATGGAGAGAAGATCTCAGTGTGATCTCCAGGATTTTGCTGTTTGGATCAAGTGCAGGTACAGTTTCTGATGAGTGTTTCAATCAGCCTTGCTGTTGGCAGCTGAAATGGCACTCAGAAAACATCAGTGTTGCTGTCAGTTTGCCCTAAACTAGAAGCAGATGTTGTGAAATATATCTTCTCAAGGAATTCTTTGTTTTGGTCATATTTTGATTTGCAAAGCTCTGTGCCATCCCCATGGGCATGACCTCTCAGTGAAGTTCACTCCAATCCTCTGCTAACCTATGAGGCTGTAATCCTTCCCTCCCTCTCCACTTTCTCTTTGCAGAGCCCAGGTGTCCTCACAGCCACCTTCAGGATAATGTCATCCCATTGCCTGAGCTCAGTGTACAGTACGTGACCTTCTTTCCTGGCATGTCAGTTGGCTCTCCAGCCTGTACGAGTTTACATTTCCTATGGATATGGGGATGCCTGATATATCTCTGTCAACCTTTGTCAAGTGAAGGTTTGCTCTTTAACCAGTGGGATCTGAGCAACAGTAGTCAAGGCAAACAGTGTCATGTGGTAGAAAGCCAAGATCATCTGAAAATCTGCTTGATGAGTGATCTGCAAATTGTTAAAACCTCTGGATCATACAGTTTTCCCACTTCTTTTTGATGTGTGAAGCAAGTTCAAAAGGATTTTCCAAGGGAAAAGTGGGGAGCTCCATTACTGTAGTTGGGATAACCTAGCGATCTGAGAAATACAAGATTTCTGGTAACACTATGAAGAGATTATGCAGCCAAATTCTTTAAGCTGATTCCAATAAAACTGTGCATTAATGTGTTCATATCCACAGGCTTTAAAAATTCCTGAGATTTGATTTTTTTTTAATTATCGTCTAATTTGTTCAAAAGCTTAAATAAAACCTGGGAGAAAACCCATCTTTTTTTTTAAAGGAAACCACACGCACACCCCTAAAAGGAGGCTGAGAAATCTTGTCATGAAAGACTAAAAATAAAACAGTCTAAAATTAGTCTAAAATGAATCCTCCACTTAAGTCAGACAGACTGGGACGTGTCACCCCTGACATTTTAAAGATAGAAGTACTAGGCTCCAACCACCTTTTTAAAGGAGAAAACTGCTCCTGTGTTGATAATTCAGCATTGTAGGTTTCCTCTGTAAGGGCCAGCTGCTGAACACCTCCCTTTTCCTTTCACTGCTGAAAGAGCATGTGAATTTCCTTAGGCTGTTGTGTTTATTGAAGGGCCTCTGTTGTGAAAGCCACGTGGACCTTGCTTTCCACTTAGTCCCAAGACCAAGTCTTAGGTTATTCTAGTGCCATCATCAGTAGGACATCGAGGAGAGAGATGCTCAGCCAGCCAAGAATAAATACAAACCAGGTGGACTTGCGTTCAAGTTAGAGTTTCTGTGATGCCCAGAATAGAACAAACTCAGGTTAAATAATTTGTGAGCTTCTCACCATGTCCTTTAGCTATTCAGTGAGATCTCTCTCTATTCCTTTGCACTGTATCCATCTCACCTGGCTTTTCCAGAGCAGTGAATGTGATGCTGTGGATGCTGGATGGGAAATAGCTGGCAGATGTTTGGGCTATGCATGTCTCAGAGATGAGGTTAATGCATTTCCTGTGGCAGTGCTCAGCCCTCTGTCCTGGCATGTCCAACTGATCTTAATTCATCTGAATCCAGTCCAAGCAGTCACAAGAGATATTTGCTTCTGCTTTCAGTAAGAGCTGTGCTTGTGTGAGCAATGATCAGTTGACAGTGCACTGTCACCTCATGCATTTGTTGGCTGAGCCATTGAACCACTGCTTTTGTGACTGCAGCTATGCTCAGAGTAGTAGTAGTTGTGTGTCTCATCCTTGTAACATCAGAGCTCATGAGCCCCTGGGAGTTCAGCTTGATTGCTGCTTGGATGACAGGCCAAGGAAACCTGATTCTCCCAAGAAAGTTATTTAGTGAGTCGGTCAGTGTCACTTGCCCTGCAAGTGAGTCCTAAATCCCTGGCCTGGCAAGGCTTGGGCAGGCTGGAGAAATCACTGTGCTAATGAAGATCCTGCTTCAGGCAGGGTGAAAAAAAGAAGTTCTCACTATGTGTGGAAGATGGCAGTGAATGAATGGCCCGAGACCGCACCAGAGGCCATGGTGTTCATAGACACAGCAAAATTCAGATGCACTGTCCTCATCCAATCACCAAGTCTGTAATGGCTCAGACCTTCTGAGCTCCTGGCAAGGTGCCATACGTCTCTCCAGAAACCTTCAGTGCTGCTTGGCTGTGCAGTGTTCTAATCATGTGGGCATGGACTGCTCTGTCTGCTGGGTGAGAAAACTTCATCCAGGTCTGTCTCCTGATTTTTTTTCTGTGCCAGCTGTTCAGCCCAAGCATCTGGAGATCTGGTAACACACGATATCAATAACCAGTCTTCTTATAAAGGATGTCTGAGCAGGGAGGATCCCGTGAGGGTTTTGGGGAAGATGTCAAGATGGGATGCTGCTGTGCTAATACCTGCCAAACAAGTCATAGTGTCTGCAGTTTCAATGCCATTTGAACTGTTCCTTCACCTCCTTGGGAAGTCCCATAGAATTTTTGTTTCGTGCATTTCTGCATCTCCTTAGAAACAAGGGCTTTCCGGGGCTGTCAGTAAGTTGGATTGGCTTTGGACACCTAATGCAATCAACAGCAAAATGCAAAGCCAGCATTTCAGGATTTTTGTGTTCTCAGAGAGAGCTGGGGTAGCACAAGCCTCTGTTAGAGGACCTGGGTTTTACTGCACCAAATTCCCCTCCAACCCGTCACTCTTCTTTACAGAGAAACTTCTTCAGCTGCCTTTTCACTATCTGAGTGCTCTCAATGCACACAGGTGGTCCAAGGGACCCCCATTCCCCACGTGAGATATCTCCCTACGCTTTCTGGCACAACATAACCACATGGTTTTATCAGCTGTCTGGCTCTCCTTTGCCATACAAGGAGTGTAATCTTTCTTGCACCTCTCTGCACCCCTCACTTGACAGCTGACAGAGCACAGCCTTGCATTTCTACCAGCTCCTGGCTCTTTCATTTGATTTAATGGAGCTGGCTGCATCCTCCTTCAGACACATGTTCCCTAGTGCCCATCCTGGGTCCTTACCTTGCATCAGGCTCCCTCCAGCACCGCTCAGTGTTGTTTTTCTAACCTCATATGTGCCTGCGGTTTCATCTGTTGGGGTCATCCTGCTTTAAATCAACAGTCCTCTATTTTAAATCAACGGCCCTCTTATTCCTGCAAGAGCCAAGACACAGGCTGGGCTGTGCCAGAAGGTCACACACTACTGCCAGAGGAACAAAAGTGCATTTCAAATGTATTTATATAGACACAAATATGTCTACATGTATTTACATATGTGTGTGTCTGTGTGGTGGAAAGGAGAGGCGGGACTGTGGGATGGCGGATCTGATTCTTACGTGTGGCACAGCCTCTTTCTGTGATCACCAATAACGTCTTTATTTCCTTCTGCTGTAGGCTATGTGTGATGATAAAGTTCCCTTGCTTTCTGCAGTGAGGAGAACCTCCCTCCTGGCACTATCTAGGTGACGGGAAATTAAATATTCTCCTGCTGTCAAGCCTGGCAGGAGCCAGGCAGCTAGGCATGCGAAAGGGGCACATGGCAGAGGTCTCTCTTTGGTCTGGGAACCTGGATGATCTCAGAGGGAAGGCATGAGCTTAGACTTCATCAGTAGCCTCTGACATACTCCTCCCTTGGCCTGGATTATAGTTACATACATAGAGTTGTGGGATGCTTCTTGGAAACCCCCTAAAGGAGAAACCTGCTCCTTTTGGAAGGTGTTTCCCAGTTATCCCACGACCCTAAAACTTACAGTAACCACTCAAGTCAAACTGCAGAGCCAGTGTCAGGTTTTGGATTTGAGGAGAAATCGGCATAACTTGTCTGTCTGCAGGAAGTCTTTAAGTGGCATAAAGAGCACAGTGTTAAAGCTGGTGCCAGGCTAAGTAGGGAGGAATTCATGACCTGAGAGCAGGACAACAGGTCACATCTTCACATCATGCGCTGTCTTTACTACCCGTGATGCTGAACATAATGCTGAACAACAACCCCATGGGTGGTGTGTTTGGTGCCACCGACAAGCAGTTACATTCTCAGCTCAGCATCACAATCAGCCTTGTGAAGATGAAAGATCTCCTGGATTTGTTAATAAAACCTTACAATGGTTGTCAGTGCATGTACTGCTCCCTAAACTTGGCATTACAGCCAGCCCACCCATGTCCTACCCCAGCCAATGCTTCTGCAAGTTCTTGAGGGGTCAGCTTTCCTCTGTCTTCAGCTGTTTGCTGTTTCTTGTCCATCTCTCGACAGCTGAAATTCTATTTGTGCCTCAGTATTTGTGCTTGGGGGCCTCATGAATGGCCCCCCCCGCCCTGATCCCTCAGACCTTCACTAATCCTCACATAAGTATCTTTCTGGAATCACTGGGATCAGGAAACCCACCTGGTCGGGGGCTCTGTACTGCTGTCACAGAATCATAGAATCATAGAATCTTTAGGGATTGGAAGGGACCTCGAAAGATCATCCAGTCCAATCCCCCTGCAACAGCAGGATCACCTAGACCAAGACACACAGGAACACATCCAGGTGGGTTTTAAATGTCTCCAGTGAAGGAGACTCCACGACCACCCTGGGCAGCCTGTTCCAGTGCTGGTCAGGGTCTCTGTACTGATGGCAGACAGTCAGGAGACATACACCATGCCTGAAGGACGAAGGATAAGGTATAAACCCCTCTGATGAGAAGATCTACCCGAAAGGAGGCAGTTTTCTTGGTTTCCACCTGTAATTTCCAACACAATGCCACAAGTGTCAAGTACAGTACCTCCAGTAGAAGCACACATTTTGTCCAGTGGCCAAAAGCAGTGAGAAACAGTGCTGTTTTGAATCTAGGGAGACTTCTCTTGGTTTCAGGCAGTGCAAAACCATGGTTTCCCTATGTAACCCCTTTGCTGTGTCAGTCTTCTTCCCTGTGCTACGCCTCTGCTCTGCTTGCTAGCAGAGAATTTTGATGTGTATTTTTATTCCCTCAGCATTTCCGTGACTAAGAGAAGCTTAGGAGAGCAGACAGATGTCTCAGAACCATGTTCCCATTTGGTCCCTCTCACCCAATGTTTTCCGAAGTCTCTTGGGCAGGGTGGTGGCCGCTGCTCCGTTTGGTGACACGGACAATGCCCAGGAACAGCACAGCACTTGCTTAAGCCACGTGCAAAGGCTTTGCAGGCAGGGGAAGCTCTCAGGCTGGCTCTTGGCCCTCACATTCTTTGTGCTTGCCTGAACTACAGACTCCTCAGGCAAATGGGTGGCTGGCCAGACAGAAAGTGAAAACAGACTGAAAATCCTCTTCACATCAACAGAGTTGAGGAGGACCAGATGAGCTGCAGAGAGGAGGGCTGAGAGCTGGGCAATGCTTTATTGCTGTCCTCCTTTAAACAAGCTGTTTGTCCCTTTGGCTTAGCTAAACAGAAAAGTCACAGTGCTGGGCAAGGGCAAAAGGATTACGTTGGGATGTTTGGGTGTGATATTTCTCCAGCCTTCCAGGAAAATCTCTAGGGGTCCATCTTTCATTGGTGTGGGGAGCCCAGGGACACAAAGCTGGCAGAGTCCTTGCTAGGTGGAGCTGGCCTTTCACCAAGGAATGAGCCAAATGGTCCTTCTGTCCTTCCAGCCTGACACACGTCATCTGTCACACCTGCTTCAAACGACAGGAGAGGCTCCACCGCTGCGGGCAGTGCAAGTTTGCCTACTACTGTGACCGGACCTGCCAGAGAGAGGCTTGGCTGAACCACAAAAATGAGTGCTCAGCCATCAAGAGGCATGGCAAAGCTCCCAGCGAAAACATCAGGTGAGAAATGGGCCCCAGCAGCCAGTGGAAGAGGATGGGGCATCCCTCCAGAGGGTGGTTTGGAAAAGCCTGATTTGGACAAAGTGGGGGTGGATGATGGTTTCAGAAAGACCAGGAGTATCCCTTAGCTGAGGGAATGGGGATCTTGAGGAAAACTTGGGGTGTGAAGAGGTTGTGCATCTACAGTGTTTTTTGGTGATGGGCCCCAAAAACTCTACTGCAGCTGAATGTGAGGAGGCAAACCTGCCTGGTGTGGTTCAGGAGGTGTGGGTAAGTGGTGAGTAGGTGAAAAAGAGCAAGAGGGGATGGACACCTCCCTAATTTGTCTACAGGATGCATTGATTTGGATGCACATCCTGTCATAAGAAAATGAAAGGAATCCTCAGGGAAATAAAAGCCATTGTGCAGGACTTGGAGTCTAGGGGTCTGTAGCTCTTCTCCAGATGAGATCATAGATTCTAAAGCAAAACTCTACATCTCCCTTTCCTTCAAAAGCCCTTGGATGGTGATCATCCATCAGCCAGTGATGCTGAGACTGTCTCAGTCTGTCTACATGCTGTTTCCCACCATGAAATGAATTTTGATGGTGCTTTGTTCTCTGTCCTTGCAGTGGGTGGTGGTGATGCTAATTCCTGGGGCTCTTTCCCATGCAGGCTGGCTGCTCGCATCATGTGGAAGATAGAGAGGGAAGGCAGTGGATTGGCAGAGGGCTGCCTGGTCTCCATTGATGACCTGCAGAACCATGTGGACAGCTTTAGTGAGGAGGAGAAGAAGGAGCTCCGTGCTGACGTGGAGAATTTCCTTGAGTTTTGGCCACCCCAGAGCCAGCAGTTCGGCATACAGTTCATCTCCCACATATTTGGAGTGGTATGTTGGAGGGGTGAGAGAGTGAAACAGGGGACCAGTTCAGGCTGAGCTGCTCTGTCTCGAGCCCTGGTACAAATCAATGCGTCCTGGGCTGCACTAACCCCTCAGCTAGCAACACTGCCCAGAGGACCATGCTGAGCTGAGGTGAAACACATGCTTACTCACATCTCTGCAGATGGCTGGTGTGGTGGAGAAGTTGTCTTTGCCCACCCTACAAGGAGGACACCCACCCTGCAAAGAAAGTCCAGTCCACTGGGCACAGGGAGGCCTGTATGCTAGTGACAGGCATAGCTTACCCAGGCAGAAGTAAGTATAGATAATGTGCAGAATCAGTTAAGAAAGGTAATAAAACTATTAGCAGACTAAAATAATTAGCAGCCAAGTTAATTATTTGCTTTTGGTACATTCTGTTGCATTTTCTCTTTGCAAGTATTTCCTTTGTTCACATTTGCAACTGAAACCTGTCTGATCATATATGATAATAGTGTGCCACATAGAAAAGTATAATTATTCAGTCTTGGTTTATGTATCCTGCAAAGCTGTCACTCTGGAAATGGTTAGGGACTCAAAACAAACAGTAGTAATTGGTTTATATCATCTCTGCGGGCCGCCCAGCAAATGTGATCCGGTTCAAGGCAGCTCTCGAGGTTAAATTCTAACTGATACCTGTTTTAATAACCATGAACTTTGCTTTCTGCTGATGCTCTACTTCAATTGTCTCAAATTAATTTTCCTATGACCTTCTTCTGAACTATTTGCAGGAAGCAAATATAGGGAAGCCAATGCATGTCCAAAGCAAATTTATCTTAGACATCTCAAATGAATATTAACAGCAAATATTCTACAGCATTTATTTAGCTCTGCTCTGGGTTGGTCCACCTTGCCTGAGTCCTGTGCTGCTTTTCTTCTGGTGTTTTATCCCAAGTAAAGATGTTCCTGCAGCTGCTTTCTGCAATGATCTCATAGGCACTCCTTTCTGCCTGAAGTCTGGAGATGGGATGCTGGAAACAGGCTTCTCTTAAAGTCTCAGCAGGAATTGAGAGATTTTAAAGGTAGTTGAGTCCAGCTTTTTCTTCTTCAATGCTTCTAACTTCTTATGTTTTGGGACTAGATCAACTGCAATGGTTTTACCCTCAGTGACCAAAGAGGACTTCAGGCTGTTGGTGTGGGAATCTTCCCCAACCTCTGCCAGGCCAACCATGACTGCTGGCCCAACTGTACCGTCATCTTCAACAATGGCAAGTGAGTGGATTTCTTTCCTCAGGCACAGCCAGGCTGCATCCTTAAGAGGCAACTCAGCAGACTGCTAACCCCACAGTGTCAGATCCCTGCCCCAGAAAATCTATTCATTCTTATTTCCTTCTCTAGCATAGAAAAAAAAATAATCAGGATTTTCATTCTACAGAGGAAATGTTTTCCCTCTCATTATTGTTATTTTTAAAATTATTGTCTAGTACAGTAAACACGCACACAAGATTTGACCCCAAAGCCAATGAACCAGGCAAAGAGCCAGCAAAACTCACCGCATTTCTGAGAGTTTTGAAACCAGACCCAAAATAGGTATATAAAGTGCTAAGTAGCTGCATAGATCACCCCTTGTATTGAGGCTTTGGTGAGGGCTGGAAGGGACCTGTGGAGACCACCAAGTCCAACCATCCTGCTAAAGCAGGTTCACCCACAGGAGGCTGCACAGGACACATCCAGGAGGGTTTTCAATGTCTACAGAGACACGTTCCACCATGTCTCTAGACAGCCTGTGCCAGGGCTCTGTCACCCTCAAAGTAAAGAAACAATTACAGTTAATAAATTAGTAAAGATTATGCTGAGTCCACAGTCCAATAATTTTTTGTAACCAAAGCTTGCCTGTCACTATCTGCTGATGTGTTTATAACCAACTGTTCCTAACACAGCCTGCAGCTTTGAGAGAGTGTGTCATCTCTGCTAATCACTGATTACCTCTGGAGCAAAAGGATCATCCGTGACACTTGTGACTGTTATCTGCAAACTCAGTCATGTGCAGATGCAGGATTCCCCACGCTGCTGGGCATTCCCCACTCCCACCCTGTCCTGTGAGCAAACTTCTGCGGGACACATGAGATGGAAAGAGATTAAGTGGGTATGTTTCACCAGAGCTGGGAGTGGAGACTGCTGCTTTCAGTGTTCTGGAAGGCCATGGGAGTGATGCTCTGCCCTTCCCAGCCTTCAGGCCATGACAGGTATAAAATGCTGATTCAGCAAATTGCATCATGTACAAGACTTTAACTGGAGAAAACTGCTTCCTAAAGCTGCATAACAACAGTGTTTCATCCAAATTTTCCACTAAGAATCTACAAATTCTTGTGTTAGCCAAACTTTAGAGCTATAAATTAACCCCCGAGCCTCCCCTTCTTTAACTAATCTGTTGCTTGTGCTGTCCAGTTATCGCTGATGGTTTTACCTGATAAAACTATACCACTGGTTGTCAAGCAGCTAATAAATGAGCCAAAAGAAAACAAAACTCCATTAGTGTGATTATCTTGGTGGGTCTCATCCACAGTCAGGCTGGAGTTTGTGTTCTGATACCAGATTGTCCTGGGTCAGATCCTTAGTAGGATGATGTAGAACCTCTCCAACCAGCCTGGGAAGTGAGGTTGGTGACCAGCAGCGATAGCAACCCTGAAGTTTGAGTTTCTGGGCAGCAAGTAGAGGAATGGCATTTTGTTTGCCTGGCAGCTTGTTGAAGCTCCCACGTGCATCTTGCTACTGACTTGAAACTCAACCATCTGGTTATTGTCTGGGCAAATTATGAAGGTTTCTTGTTTTTCTGAGGAAACCCAATGCTAAGCCCCTGTTTTGGGAACTGAACTCAAGGCACAATAGCAGAGTTGAGGACTCACTAAAATCACACAGAGTAGTCTTTGTGCGAGATCCCAGGGTGATTTCCATTTCAAGCTGTGTTTCAGAGAGCAGAACTACTGATGTCAGCAAAGGTATCCTGGTGCAGGACAGCTAGGCTCCTTGTGCCTGTCAAACATCAGAAGTGGGTTTGCAGACTCTCTGGCTGAGACTACTCCTAAAATCACAGTTCTCTGCCAACGGCTCAGTGATGGGCTACTCAGTTATGGCAGCTGCACAGCATCAGCAGACAGAATCATGTGCCAGGCACAGGGAACCCCCTTGTCTCCAGTCAGTGATGTCCTAATGCCTTAAGCCGTGTACCCATTTCTTTTGTTGTACTTGTACCTGTGCAAACTGCAGATCTTTGTTTTGTCTTTCAGTCATGAGGCTGTAAGATCAATGTTCCACACACAGATGAGGTGGGTCAGTCTTGAAATCATCATCCTCCCCCCTTGCCTGGTATCCCTCATGCCCCGTGTTTCATGGAAAAGCTGCAAACAGCTCAAGGGGCTCCCTCACTTTGTTTCACTCTCTCCCTTTCAAGAATTTCTACCCTTCCCCTGTGTAAAGCCCCACTAAACCCAAACCTCACTTAATTCTGCATTTTGTAGTAAATTAAAAAAATAGTGGTAATACTGTGACTGTCTCCTCCCACTCTGCCTTCCCACCCTCTCCCTCACCTTCCTCCCTGCCAGTATTTTCCTTTCTCCACTTCTCATTTCTCCTCCCCTGACTATAGCAAGAGCATGAAAGTCAGAACAAGGTCTCACTAATCTTGTACAGCCCAAAATAAAAGCTCATGTATTAGGAATGAGAAATGGTAGTGTTACTGACATACTAAATAGTCCACATTTCTTCCGCAACAAGCAGTGCCCATTGAGTGCATTGCCAGTGGCAGCAGTTCTGGGAGATGTAGGGTTCGTTCTCTTTAATCATAATACTTCACTGATGATTTACCTTTTAGTGATGCTAGCCACTGATCCAAATTAAAGAAATCACAAGAATACGTGCAAAAAAGAGACAAGTTTTCTGCGTAGCTCCCAGTACTTGGTGTGTTACCTTCAGTCCTCGTAAAGGGACGCGGTTGTCTTCGATTGGAAGCAAATATGTAATTTTCTCAAATACTTTTGAAGCGCTCTTCTTCACCATTGCCACTCGGTGCTTATAGATAGAACCATGAAATGGGACAAATGAGTTTCTCTTCTCGTTAGAGCTGATGTTTCAAAGCGATTAGAGTTCTTAGCTCAATAGCCCGACTGGAGCTATTGGGCGCTCTCTGTGCCTGTGTGTGGGTCTTTCATGGTCTCTGGTGCCTAGGATAGCCACTGGGAGAAGAGTACGAAACAAGCTCAGTGGGGTGATCTCAGCTGACAGCTGGAGCATTTAGAATATGCCATGTGTTTCCAGGCTTATCCCAAATGCTATCAATCCCCTTCACACAAGGGATGGCTGCTTAAAATACACCTCTGGTACTTAGGATATCAGGGACATCATAAAAGTCAGAGGCTTGATTTTGCTTCTCTGGTTGCATGACTCACTTTAACAAGGATCCCATGAAGTGTGAACAGGAGTGTTTATGTGTGTGAACCTTTCTGATGGCCATTGAACTTTTTCATGAACTTTCTCCTGGGGTACAGGTTGGCATTTACCTGTGGTTGTGATGCAACCAACAGGTGCCTTCCATAACGATGGCATGTTTAGTGATGCGTTCTGTATGAAATGTGTTGTTGATATGATACCACCTGTCCTAGAGAAGGTCAAGCTCAGCCTTGAAGAGTAGTTTTCATAGCTGAAACGCTCAGATCTGCACTGTTGGTGCCGAGAGCGTAACAGCAATTACAAGGGAATTACCATCCCTTTGCAGAAATGTGAGTACTCAGAAAAAGTCCTGTTCTCCCCCCAAAATCTGTTTTTAATGCACCTGGTGAGATGTTTGGGTCATATGCCACCTAAGCCCTTGGTGAGACCTTCTCTGGGTCTCATCTAAAGCCCCTTAGGTTCAGGTATGAGCCAGCAGTCGCCCCTCAGGTCCATGTCATAGCAAGCATGTGCATCAAATGTACCTTTGAGCTCAGCAGGAGAATGATCAAGGCACGTGGCCCACAGTGAGGGAGCCCCTGGGCTAATATTACCACACAGTAGTGTGATGGGAGGATAATAGCTCAGCCTGTGGGACTGGCTTCATTTCTGGTAACTAGTAAGTAAGCCTTGCTGCAAAAATGTGCTTAACCCCCTAACTAGACAAAATGGAGAGCCTGAGGTCTGTGGTCTCAGGTACAGTGAATTATTTCTAACCATGGGTAGAATGTGGGTGTAGATGGAGAAACACCGCCTTGCAGTTGGTATTTGGTGGAGATTTTCCTGCTCTGGTCGAATTCTTCAGCTGGTTCTGGCTGTCCAGCCCCCATGACTGAGATTAAGTTTGTAGAGCAAACCAATGAGGGAACAATTTTGAGTGCCTGTGTAATTTAAGATGTTTTGCAGGGAATGACATGAGCAAAAGGCAGGTTCAAAGGTCTGGCTTTGCCATGGATTTTGCTTTAGGAGCAAAGTGGCAATTTCCTTGTGTTTCATAGCAGCAATGTCAGAACAAAGGGCTATATAGACTGTTCCAGAGAGTCGCTTCTGAGCCTTTAAGTACAGATGCATGAACAAGGTGAGGACATCTCTCACCCAGCACCCAGAGGGAATGTCCTTTAACTTTTCCAAGTGAAAACAATACCAAAAGCAGCATGGCTCAGGATCTGGGAGTCTAGCCAGGAACGGGTGGGAGGCATGCAAAGCAGTACTTAAAAAAAGACCCAAAGTCCAAACTCAGCATTTTGCAAGACTTGTTAGGTACTTCTGGGCATTTCAGATTCCAGGATTTTCTTCTGGTGAGCTCTCCTGCAACGTAATACAGGTTTATGTCTTAGTTCAGCCCCCATCTGGATAAATCCAGAAAAAGTAATGGAGCTGTAATCTGTTTCTAGCTCAGACCCTTACCTATTCCTGCCAGGGACTTGTAGAGGGGCAGGAGAAACGAGTGTGACCATGGTTTTACTCTGTATTCAGTTAACCAGGCTGCTGTCCATCTCTGTGCTGTGCCTCTCTGAAGAGCTAAAGCAGTACTTCAGGGCAAGGGCTTACTCTGCAAGGCAGGAGCAAGTCACCAGATTTGTCCCTGACAGCTCTGTGGCGGCAGCTTTGTTTCTGCTCCTTCTCCAAGCCCATACCTCGTCTCTTTTGCACTCAGGATCGAGCTGCGGGCACTGAACAAGATTTCTCCAGGGGATGAGCTGACTGTCTCCTATGTGGATTTCCTCAATGTGAGCGAGGAGCGTCGGAAACAGCTGAAGAAGCAGTATTACTTTGACTGTGCCTGTGAGCACTGCAAGAAACAGATCAAGGATGACTTGATGCTGGCTGTGAAGGAGGGGGAAAGCAAGGTATGGTTGGTCCTGCTGTGTCCAAACCCAAAGGTGGCTGCATCTCCTCCATCATCACATCTATATGGTTCCTCAGCCCTGAGATGCTCAGATTCAGATTTTGGGAGCAGATTCAGATTTTGGCAGCAGATTCAGATTTTGGCAGAAACCTGACTAGTGCCCATGTGAAAAATGACAACAAAGCTGAACCTTGATTGCTGGTAGCAATTCAAGCTCACCACGCAAAGTCGGCTCAATCCCTGTTACATTATGCAGCAGAAGTGCAGGTTTTAATTTTAAAAAGCCCAGAAAAAGTTGCCTTTAACTCTACCCTGTAAGTCCATCAACAGGCAGAACGCAGAAATGCTGGAAAATTAACTCTAGAGATAAGAAAAATGCTGGCATTTGGATTGTGGGTTTTTTTGGGTAACTGAAATTGAATCAGCATTTTGAATAGCAGAAGGGAAAGCATGTTGCAGGTGGTTTGTGCTGACAGCACTGCTGAAGCTGAGTATCATCACACTGATTCCAGCAAAATGGGGAGCCTGAACTTCCAGTCCCTCTTTGCAAAGCTCTTGTGCCATCGCTTGACATTAGCACATGGTAGCTGTGGACAGACTGTGGGAAATTAGCATGTTTGTTCATTTTTAAGTAATCTGCGTCTCCCTTGGAGGTGTCACAAGTCATCAAGCACAAGGATTTAAGGCTGTGTCTTGCTGTTGGCAGTGGGATGTGTTTCTTGATCAACAGCTTTGGTTTATGACCATGCTCGTAGGTCTGGGTGATCCTGCTGTGGCGGGGGGATTGGACTAGATGATGTTTCAAGGTCCCTTCCAATCCCTAATGGATCTATGATTCTTTTAGGAAATCCTTTTTGATTTTTCTGCCCAAGAATAGGACTGTTCCTATATTTTTGTCACCTGTGACAGTGTTAGCTTAGGTGGCTTCTACTCCTGCCATCTTTACAATGTGTGTAAGGCAAAGCAAAGCAAGGCAGGGCAGTTTAATGTAGGATTGAGTCATTTGTGCTGAGGAGGGCAACTAAGCTGGTGAAGTGCAGAGGAGGGCAACTAGANTTTCCAACCAGAGTGATTCTGTGATTCTGTGATCTGCACTGCTGAGCAGCATATAATGAATCAGGCAGTAGAGCGCAGGGGCTGATATGGAGCAGGACCAAACAGCAAAGATGGGATGAGGAGCTGTGATCTCAGACCAGCACTGCCACCAGGAGGGACTCAGCAAGTGGCACACAGAACCTTTAGCCTCTGGTTTAGCAGTTACCAGAAAACCAAGCTCAGCCTTATGACTTTCCTTTTGTGTCGATGGCAGCCAGGGAAGGCTGGATATTGCAGAGTGCGAGCCTTTCCTTGACAAGGGTTTGGAGAAACAGGATCGAACTGATATCTGGGAGCTCCCATGGGAAACAGGACACGGGACTAGAGGAGACTCTTTGCTTGCAGGGTCAAGTTCTCTAGTGCAAAAGATTGTGTCATAAAATCCAAGTACTAAATTATCAAATTTCATCTTAAAGCTAATCCTGACTGCAGAAACTCTCCACTTTCAACATAAAGCTGTCCCAGAGCTTAGTCCTCTAATGCAGAAGCATTTTTTTCTGACTTCCTACAGAAGTGTTTCTGAACACCTCCTCCAGCAGACAGCATAAAAAGAGATCTCAGCTCTTGTCCAACACCTGCTGTCAAGCCTTGACCAAGTAGTGAGATGCACCACCCCCTTTTCGTGAACATTAGAGGTGCTCTGCCACACACGGTGGGAAGATGTGCTGTCAGGCAAATGTCCTCCACAATCTGAAGTGCTTGTGTAGAAAAACTGTGTAAGAACACAAGGTGCATGATTTCATCTACCAAAAACACACTCCGTCGACAGACAATAAGAATCCAGACTGATGTCACCCGCAGAGCCTGTCTGCTGGATCACATTGTGTGAACTCAGGCTCACCCGCCTGCAAGCAGCAACGCTCCCAGCTGCGTGGAACCAGCCCTGTGAGTGTGTGTGGGATTGACAGCTCCCAGCCTCAACAGCCACTATGACCTCTGGTCCCTCACTCCTTCCAAATAGCAGCAAAGTTCCCATTGTTTATACTGGCAACAGGCTTAGGGGTCTAGTAAATGCAAGAGCAGGTTTTATTATAGACAAAGGCGCTGTGGAAGTGCTGTTTAAAGTGGCTGTTCTGCAATGAGATTCGTGCTGCCGTTAACGCTGCCTCTGGATGTGCTCTGCACACTAGGACACCCTGTGTGCGGCTCGGACAGCTGCCAAGACGAGACCAGCTCTGATAGCTTCAGCCTAACAATACAGAAGAACAAATCATAACATTCACATCTGTAGCCATCAACAGGCTTTGAAAAGCTACTGGTTTTCCTTATCACAGAATCACAGAACATTACAGAGCATTAGGGATTGGAAGGGACCTCAAAAGATCATCTAGACTTATAAACTAAGCTTTCAAGAGCTTTTCCCAAATTGCTGCATTTGTGTCATGGGCAGGTCTGAGAGGGACACTGGGATATATGGTCCACTGTAGGAAGGTACTGGGTGATGTGGGAAGCATCCCATTGAACTGATTTGGGTTCCTGGGCTGCAGAACAAGTATCCCTTCAACCAGAGTATCCTGGCACATCAGGAAGTGCATTTTGCTCACTGTTTTCCCTAATGTTGTCTCCAGCCCTCTGCAGAGACAGTGAAGGAGGTCATCCAGTTCTCCAAGGACACACTGGAGAAGATCAACAAGGCCCGCATGGAGGGACTTTATCATGAAGTGAGTGCTGGCACTTTTGCTCCCTTGCTGTGTCTACACTGCCAGGGAAAGTAGCTCTTGTTCCTTTCCATGTGAGTGATGTAAGGATGAAACAAACCCTCACTGCTGCAACCTGAATATCCTCAAGTGCTTCGTTGACCTCTTGCTAACTCAAACTGCAAAAGCTGACATCAGTTTCAGTCCTTTGTAAAAGCATAATCCTGCCCAACACAATGTTCCAGACTGATTTCTTTTGTAGTGATGATACAAGGGAATTCAGGTGACTTCCAGCACCTCCAATTGACATAAGTGTTGAACCAAGGGCCTCGCAGGTGAAAAACATTGAGTTACAGCACAAGCGTAATGAGTCAGCCCTGCAGGTAGCCCCATAAAATGGAGGACACGGGGTTTGGGAGAGGGACAAGGTAGTTGGGATGACTGTTACGTAGAGCTGTGTGCTGTGTTTGTCCATGTTGATCTTTAGGTCACCCCTTGGCGACTGCACTTTACTTGTTTGTTGGGTGCTGAGGATGGGTATGTGGCGTGAGAGATCCACATCCCACCTTGAGCACCTTGAGACCACAAGGGCAAAGGGTGAGAGAGCTCAAGTAATTTCCTTATTTCTCCCTCTCTTGCTGACCCAGGGAATAGGTAATTTTTCTCTTCAGAATGTAGCTGCTTGAGGAAAACACTGGAGGTTGAGCAACAGCTTCTGGGTTTGAACTGACTTTGGGAAAAGGCTGTGAGGACCCCCAAAGCAGAAATCTAGACACTGGGTCACAGCTAAGCGCAGATGTGAAACAGCTCAGGAGACAGGCATGGGACAGTGCAGCTCCTTGTCTCCAGCCCCATGGGATCCTTGCATCAAGTGCTTGTAGGAAGGTGGATCAATATCACTGGGGTGCAAGAGCCGTGTAGGCACTTGGTACCTGACAAAACCCCAACTCTTGGGCTCTTTCTTCTCCTGAACAGCAGGCATAACTTTTTCCTTGCCGGTTTTATGAAGGTAACCATGAAAGAGAAAGCTTTGAGCACCAATTGTTTTGCTAGGCTAATATTTCTTGACAAATGAAAGAGTATCTTCCCCAACCTTCATGGAGGTTGACTTGGATCATGAGACCCAAAGGGTATGTGTGGCAACTTTGGCACCAAAGGTGCACCAACTTTGACTTGCCCTTCTTCTCCTTGCTTCCCAGGTTGTGAAGCTGTGCCGTGAGTGCCTGAAGAAACAGGAGCCTGTGCTGGGCGACACAAACATCTACCTCCTGAGGATCCTGAGCATTGCCTCCGAGGTGCTCTCTTACCTCCAGATGTTTGAGGAAGCAGCTGACTATGCCAAGAAGATGGTGGATGGCTACCTGTATGTCTGTGCCCTGGGTCTGGCAGCAGCTCTCTGTGTTTATGTGCTAGGCAGTGTGTTACAGTGTGCTTCTTAGTCTGCTGCCATCAGGACAGTGGCACTGATTATATCACCAGGCAGAGGGGGAATCCTGTGTTAAAGGCACAAGAATTCTCAAACATCTTGATTTACTGTAACTAGCAAATAGTTCAGGTTCATCTCTCATTAGCCTTTTTGTTTTGTCTCAGAAGCATCTGAGGGCTCCCTGGTAGCAAGCCACAAAGCCTGGGTGAAGGACAGAGAGGCTGTCACTGCTGGAGAGGGTCTGTACCCCTGCAATCTGCAGGAAGAAGAAGTTGCAGCGAAAAAAGAAACCATGTCAGATGGCTGCCACTCTTGAATAACGCATTCAGTTTGCCTTGGCTTATTTGTGTATGCAAATCCTGTGGCAAAATGCTCTCAGTGAGAAGAAAGAAAATCAGGATTAGCTCACACAGATCCAGAGCAAGCCAAGGAAAAATGGTGTCTGTTATTAACTGAGGTTTTGCTACAGGACTGAGGAACATTAAATAGGAAGAAGAAGAAAAGAGTTTTGGTAACAGAGTCACCCCCTGGCTTGAAGGCCTGACAAGCGCCTTCATGTCCCAGCCCAGGCACTGAACTGATTGAATGACATAAAGGAAATTGCTTCTTCTACCTATTTCTCAGCTTTTCAGTGCAGTGTGAGGACTGCTGTAATTTCCTTCCTTGCTTTGGCCAGTTCGCTGTGTTAAAGAAGCCCCTGAAGGCAGATTTTCAGGTAAATCCAGCAGCTTCTAAGTCTGCCTTGGCTTCTGAAGTTGGATGTAAAGGCCAGGTTTCATTTTTCCTATCTGAGATACTGACTGTAGGGAAGTAATCTGACAGTTACCTAAGGTACGTTCATCTCAGTGTGTGAGATGAACATTTCTGGAGTTTCTGGAACCACCTGCTTCTTCTCACACTTTGAATGAGAAACTGGTGGTGGTTGCATGTTCAATTCAGGCACTGCATCATCTGAAGCAAAGTTGGTGCCACCTGGGCTGTAGACTCAGATTTGGGACTTGTTTGTGCCAAATAATGTGGAATGACAGGGCTTGGCATTCCTCCATCGAGGTGTCCCACTTTCCCTGTTCACAGGTTGTTTATCCTCTTTCACAACACTCATGCTCTCGTGCAACCCCTGACTGCCCCCTTCTAAACAGGGCTCCATATTTCAGTGGCACTGAAAGCAACGGGCACTTCACTTGAGTAAACAGCCAGCTCCTGGCAAACATATCACCGACAAACATGTGGGAACCCAGTTCTCTTCTGAACTAAAATTACTCAATGTTTTTCCAGGAAAATATACCATCCCAACAATGCACAGCTGGGGATGGCTGTGATGCGGGCAGGAGTGACTCACTGGCACGCTGGTCTCATCGAAGCTGGGCATGGCTTGATCTGTAAAGCCTATGCCATTCTTCTCATAACCCATGGACCTTCCCATCCAATTACCAAAGACCTGGAGGTAGGTGTAATCTCTCAGGATGTCTCTTCTTCCTCTGTGGGCACAGTGACATTCAAGCTATAGAAATAACCCGTTTGTAAGAGTTGAGAAACGTATTGAGTCCTGGCTGCTAGATGTGGGAAATCTTCATCCCTGAAAAATGGCTTTTATCCTGCACAAAGGCATACATTAAATGAGGGTGCTGAGCCCTTGAATCAATCTTCTTTGGAACTGCTGTACTGAAGGACAGAGCCTCCCATCCCTCAAACCCAATTGTGCTGCTCTCAGATGGATGATATTACCGTTTGACTACACTACATTCCATGTGGTGGATGTTCCCAGTTTCTTTACTGATGTTCACTCTTCTTTATTTAGCACTCCCCAGACCTTCCAGCCAAGGATGTGTTTTTTCCTCAAAGGACTGATGAATGTATTTCCTAGCTTAGGGTCAAGAGCTTCAGATCCTAGGAATTACCTTTGCTCAGATATGACAGTTTATGACTTACAGCTTGGGATCTGTCAGTTCTTCAGCCTTTAACTCACCTGATGTGAGACGTTGGCTTTTTTAACAAAAAAAAATTACATGATACCAAATGAAATCCTTTACTGTGTCTTTTATAGCAGAGTGATAACCTTTATTGGTGCAATTCTACGGCATCAGAAAAATGGCTGTCTAGTACCTAAAGCCAACCCGACTGTTGACTGTTTCCCAATATATAGAAGAGAGTGAAACCCCAGCACTTTCATTTCTGTATTTCCCTTCCCATTTACGTTAGGGGGGAAATAGTGGATGTATGGCACATGCACTCCTAAACTACAGGTGGAAAAAACTCACAGAGAGTAAAAAGATTTCTCAAAATTCCTTCTGAGCCTGTGCTATGATGCAGCACTAGGAATGACTCTGCTCATGATGCTGGGATACAGGGAGTGCAACTGTAACACGATTGAAGAGAGGCTGAGAATGCGTTTCCTCCTCCCCTGCCTCTTTCCACACGAGATGACCCCCACTGCAGTGATGGATCACACCAAAGGTCAATCTCACAGTGTGGATGGGAAGTTTGCTCACTCTCGGGCTCTGCACAGTGTAAGTTCCAGGTCCTGCATCAGATTTGAGAGTATGAGGCTTCCCAGGAGCTGGTACAGGAAAGGCCTTCTTCACCTTCACAGTACTCAGGCAACCAGAGTTGAGAAAGTAACTGGATGTCTGTGTTCAGTCAGTTTTGGTCCTGCTGGTGGGACACCTCGAGTAAGGTGCCTCAGTCATTAACTAGCATAGGACATCCCTGAAGGACAGCCTATCTTTAGGCAATGTGTTATCCACCTGCTCTGAGATCCCCATTGTCACAGCTTTTGTAACCCGGTGTGTCCCTCAGGTCATGCGTGTCCAAACGGAGATGGAGCTGCGCATGTTCCAGCAGAACGAGTTCATGTATTACAAGATGAGGGAAGCTGCCCTCAAAAACCAAAAGATTCATGTCATGCCTGAACCCAGCAATGAGACTTCACCAAGCCTCTTCCACAAGAAGGAATAAAACCTAAGCTTGGCACAAATTCATACCTGTGGGATAACATCACATTTGGCACCCTCAAACATTGGGAATGTGATATAGGAATGTGATAGATCCATAAGAATTGTTCCCAGTGGCACCAGTCTGCAGCATGGACCTTCTGGGGGAGAGTCCTGAAAAGTCTTCGTAGGGCTCAAAGCAGAAGAGATCTTCGCAGAACCAACATCTTTTTTCTCTGACTAGCATTAAAAATCAATGCAAAAATACCTGCTATAAAATTATTTACATTTTTATTGAAGGCCTGTTTCTCTCTACACCAGTCTTGATCAAGTCCTTGCTTAAATTTGTATTTGTGGGGGGTTTTTTTCCCATCACTTTCTTTTAATGATGTAATTTCTTTCCAGTAGTGTCCATGGGTGATTGTCAAGGGGTGGGAGAACTGGGAAACTGATTCCAAACTGTGTCCTGTATGCCTGTGGGCACTGAGTGCAAACTGAATAAGACCCATGGATGGTGCCTTGTGTTAAGTAGAGTTTTTCTGATGAAAAATGAAGGAAAAATGATTCTGCAGCTGACTTGGCTGCAACATCAGTCTGAGGGCACTCTGCAGGTGAGACTAAGTGGAATTCCTACATTGGGGTAAGTTACTTAGGATAAACTAGTCCCCCTAGTCTATAGCACCAGGCAAGAGTGTGGGAAATGCTCTTTCTGTGAGCACACAGTGCCCATCTCTTGCCAGAAGAAAAAACCCTGTATTTCACCTTGGAGGAGGTGTTCAGTTCTAGTTCAACCCAAATGATCAGACACAGTTTGGGGTGAAACACACAATGGACATCTGAAGGCTGAATGGAGTCCTCTTGCTAGTGGGCAGGAATAGGGAGGAGATGAGGATGGGGTGGCTAGACCCTATAGGGATGGATCCTGTTGTAGAGGTGTGGGGATGAAGATGATCTTTGGGGCACCCAAACTGCCCCAAGGCAGTTTTTCAGGCAGGATCACTAACATTTCCTCGAGCCCACTTAAAGTACCCCAGTAGTATTTGTAAGGAGATGAAACAGGCCTTTCCATGCTCCTCTATCCACACAGATAAGGCAGCTATGGTTGCACAACCCACTGGAACATCCCCAGCAGGTTGTTGCCCCCAGGAAGGATCTGGAAGAACACTCCTTGGCATGGAGCACATCCTGGAGAATCACCCAATGGCTCTGAGTCTGTACCCATCTCCATTCACCAACATCAGAACAATCTTGGCCCAGTTTGTTTCCCAATTTCAGAGAGGGATTGTGTGAAGGCTTTTGGACACCAGCATCTCTTAACAGCAATGATGGAGAGGCTGATGATAATAAAGAGGCCTTTAATACAAATTTTACTTTTAAGGACACATTTTACACAGTAAAATGATCAAAGTGTGCAGGGTTTTTAGATTCTCTTGCTGATTCTCTTGTAGGTGAGGTCTCCCAAGGTCAGAGTCTGAAAAACAAATGGACAGTGTTAGCTTTTCATGGTGCTTCTCTCCAGACTCAGAAATTATCTGATCTTGCAAATAAAAACAGGACTAGTCTCCAGCCCATCTCCTATAAAATGAATTATTAAAGCTTAATAATTTCTTAATGAATACCCCAAAGCAGGGATAATCCTGACTCCCCTCAATTGGAATCAGTCCGCTATACTTCTCTTCTTAAAAAGTACCAGGCACATCTATACCTCTGGGTGGATGACATTAAACTTTGATCAACATTGCCTACTGGGGTCTTACAGAATATTTTTTTTATTGGACTATAATGAAAAACTGCTTTTTCACAGTAATAAAAATGAAACACCCTTCCCCCCACCAAAAGACTGACACTATCTATCCAACTGATCATCTCTGCCTGCAGAGTCTGAGTGCAAGCGTGTGCTCATCTCTAGCACCTCTCTAAGGTCCCCAGTAGAGAGACACTGCAGCTTTCAATGCAGCTGTGGGCACCACTACTCCAGCCTTTGCCCTTCTCTTGGACACTTACATTGGTGATGGTGTCTCCGTTGAGTTCAGTGACAGATTTCAGCCCTTTCAGGTTTGCAACCAGTTTGTTGTTACCCTCCATCTGAACAACAGCCTGGTAGGAGCAGTCAGAGACAACCGTGTTATTCATGCTGAAGATTACCTCAACCCCTGCATTTTGTCCTTTCCATTTTGCACTGAGTTGCCACCAACCCCTCTGCAAGCTCTTTGGAGCAAGCTGCTTCCCTGGTTATTTTGGCTTTCCGGTGAAGATGATGAGAGAGGGTTGTCCTGGTGGTGACCACAACACAACAAGGATATGGATGTTTACATTGGCCTCTACAGGAAAGTGATTTTGCCACTGTACCTACCTCTCTCCCTTTCAAATTGACACTCACTTTTTTTTCCCCACATTTAGATAGCAGAGCAGGCATTCTTGTCATCCTTTGGCATCGCACTAACACTTGAGTTTTGGGGGTGCTCTTCACCCTGCTAACATTGGTGCTGTTGTGCAACCCTAATGCTCCTTGATGCAGCTCCTCATGGAGCACCCACACCATGATGAGCTACACACGTCCAGAGCCACCTGAGTTGGGCCAGGGCATGCCATATCATCTTGTCTCCATCACCCACCTTTTGCACTTTGCTGCAGCATCATTTGGGGTGGAGTGAGTGACAGTTTGAGGCTGGAGGAGTCTCAGTCAAGGTGGGAGCCTATTTAAGAAGCTTTCAGAAACACAGCTTGTCTGGAAAGCCCTCAAACAGATAGACACATCTGCTGAGTCTCTGCTTCCCAAGAGCTGCACATCTAAACAGGTTATGGACAGCACCAGCACTCCCAGGGCAGCTATCACTAATCATGGAAATTGCTCAGATAAATAACCCAGCAAAACTCTTTGTGCTCACCTGTTTGTCCAGCTATAAGCCTTGTTCATCTGCCCTTGAGTTGCTGATTTACGGAGGGCAAAAACTTTTCTAATAGCTATTTCCCTCTATGCTCAAGGGACTTCAGTGATGCTGGAAATGGTGATGCAGCCAGTACCTTTCTCTAGCCCAATTCACTGGGGTATTGCTTTGGTGGTCATCCCTTTCAAAAGTCCCTGCAATATAATCTTCTCCTGAGGTAGAGGTGAAAGGGAATATTTGCCAGTGGTGCTGTCTTGACATTTTATGAACCATTCAAAACTAATCTCCAGGAACGGGAGCTGACCCAATTTCAAGGGTGATAAATCCTCACCTTGCCAAATCATCTCACTCACTGAAAACAGAAGCAGTGGAAAATACCAACAGATGCTAACAACCCCTGGGACTCAGAAGGAGGGATTTATTGGTTTATGATTCATTGGCTGAAGGTGAGAGTATGTTTCATTTTGCAACACGACAGCCCTTCTCCACTTCAAATCTTTCTGACCTTGTGCTGTCAGAAGAATTTACCAAAGCATCTCTATCCCCCCTTTCCAAATGGCCTATTAACCTCTGGATTCCTGTGGTCACCAAACTGGCCATTAATATAGCTTTGGCACAGCTTCATTGCAGAGTGCTGGCTGGGGAACTTGTTTTGTAAAAGAGAAGAGGGAAGACGGGAACTTCAGAGCCTTGGGGTCTGAGTTTCTTAGGAAGATGGCTCAGAAATGGACTGTAATTCTCAAAAATGTTCCCCTAAGAGACCTGCTGAGTAGCTGCAGGGAGCAGGGCAGAAGGTGTCACATCTGCAGAGTTGGTTTCAACAGTTGGCCCCTTCCCATCACATCAGATCACACATGCAAACTGTGAGAGACAGAACCAGACTGGACAATTACCCAGGTCTTTTCCCTGCACCAGCTTTAACACCCATGGTCTGATCATTGCCAGTGTTCAAGTGCAGAGAGAATGGCTAGAAAGGAAATTTAATGCCCTTGAGCCCCTGCAGCCCTGGCAGAGGAGGAGCTGATCACTCACCTTAACTTTCTCTCCAGTCAGCATCTCCATCTCACACTCCTCCCCAATGGTGAACTCGTTGTGCAGCACTTTGGTGCCAGTGGTCACAGTAACCTTGAACTTTTTCCCATCCTGCACAATTTCCGAGATGCTCTTAATGTCCTTGCCCTTCTGGATCTGATCATCAGGAAGCCCTGCCCAGGAACAAGAGATGTTAGATGGACCTTGAAGCCATCAGTGGACACATTGCTGCTGCTGCTAAATGAATGAACATGGTGGGATTTGGAGATGTGCGGCTGAGAGGGTTTCTATTCCAGTTTGGAAATATCTTGCAATAATGATGGTTCCCCAAGGGCCACATGGTTCTGAATCTGCATGGAGGAAGAATAGTAAATACCATCATCCTGGGTTTTGTGAGGGAACTAGACATCACCTTTGTTTCACCAACCTTCTGGGAGGAGGACAGCTCTGGCTAGAGACAGAAAAAATTCTCTTTTCTTTCCTTCACTGAGAGACAAGTAGAGAAAATGGAATAAACCAAGGCAGGATGAAGAAATTAAGTGGGGTTTTTCATAATGAGATTCAGGGTCCATCAGAACCAGCTCATTAAAATGTTCTCCCAAAGTCGATCTGATAGGTAGAGCCCCTCTGGCACATAACTGTGTAGACGTAGTTCAAAGCCTCCTGAATCCCTGCAGGACCATGTTCCTTGACATGGACACTGGTGGAGATCCAGCTGAGCTACACTTACACCAAACACTTAAACAATCCTGTCAATTTTTCTGATAAATGATGGAATTTGGGGCTTTACAGCAGTGCTGAGCAGCACCTTGGTGGGCTGAGCATGTCTGGCTCACCCTCAGATTTCACAACCTAAGGAAGCAGATGTGACCACGAAGGTCCTGCTGGGTTATGATGTGTTACAGCACTCTGCTGTGCTGGCCTGTGGCTTCAGAGCCTGCTGAGACCATTTTCCTGCAGCCACAAAATCCCACCCAGCATCTCTTGACCTCCAGCCACCAGCCAGAGAGCTGCTTTCTCTTCTGTTTCAAGATCACGGCTCCATGCATTTAGAAACCCCAACAACTGCAAGATGACAGACAGAAATAGGAAATCTCAGGGGTGTTTTCAATCTACATCATCAGCACAGCTGGACTCCCAAATATCGGTGGGATCTGTGGAGGCAAAGCAGCACACAGCACATGCAGGTACTTACCAAGGGCTTTCATAAAAGGCTCAAAGTTTTCCTGCGACTGGAGCTCATACTTTCCAGTGAAGCTCATGATGGAAAGGCTGTCTGTACTCCCAACACAAGAGAAGGTGCCTTGCTGGTAAGCAGAGCTTGGTTTTATAAGGTCAGAGGTAAGATGATGTAATTCTTTTATGGCCATGTTCAAACATTAACATAAAACTGGGCAATGGTCAGAGATAAATTGCTCTTTAATTTACGGACCTTGATTTACAATGTGGGGGAAGGGAAATCCCATAAACCCATTTTATGGAGGCAGCAACGTGGCATCCATAAGCAAATGATAAAAAAGTAATTGTGCAAAGAGATTATTTATCAGAAGAACAGGCCAAATCATCTAATCAGCTGGCAGTGCATAAGTACACATCTGGAAGAGGAGAAAGTGGTGAGAGATTATAGTGTCCCATGGAGCTGACACCAGCGGCGTTTCTACTCGCTGATGTGTAATGCTGAGTCTTTAGCACTGGCATGAAGAGTAGTGGCTGCACACTAGCAGGGACTAACTCTCCCACTCCTTCAGATGCCTCGTGGTCCTCTGTAATGGTGGGATTTGGTGTAACCCAGATGTAGCAGTTGTCACAAAATCATCATTGTCTCCTAGGGGAAAAAAAAAATATTACCCCAATCAAATAAAATCCTGGGCTTGAACTGGCCCACCTTGAACACAGCAGTTTAGTTCAGACTCCATGAGCATGGCCTTGTGTCCAGGAAAGGGGTTTTATATTGGTAGATGGACTGATGGCATCAGTGATCTGCTGAAGCTATTGTCAGGAGCCACTGCTAAAATCCCATTTCTTCTTCTTCCTGCAGAGAAGCCACAGTCACTCATGTACTGAAGGAGCATCTTAGCCTTTGGAGATGCATTTCTCCCAAACACGGTATCTGCCACAGGGCCAGTGGCAGCTTCCAAGCTGAGCTTAGTTCCTCCTCACTCTCAGTGTGATCCCCCTTGGCTGAGAGTCCCAGGTTGCTGCATGGCATCAAAGCAATCATCCCCTCGGTCTGGACCCCCAGGCTCTGGTTTTTGCTCCTATCTCATCTGCTGTCCCAAGGAATTCCTTCTCTCCCCAAAGTCACCAGCTCACAGATTTTCCCTGCAATTCTTCCCTTTTGCCTTCTCATATCATCTTGGGCCTTTTAAAAAGGGAAATAATAGATGAAAAATACCTGTCTCATTTGAATTTGGAGATGCTGTCAGAGCCTTCTTCAGCTGTCCATCCTGCTCCGGTAGGCTCAGCCCAAGGTTGCCATTCCCCTTTGGTTCTCTATGCTGCAGCGCTGCACAATGGCACTGGCCCAGTCAGATTCAGCCTGAGTTTCTGGTTAATTAGTACAGACTGTGTCTGCCTGACGAGACCAGAGAGGGGAAAACCTCTGCTGGTGGGGTGGGTGGTGGGTGAAGTTGGCTGCAGACATTGTCCATATGGGACATAACACCTCTGCACAATGGAGGGGGCCAGGCAGGTTCAGACACCACTCGTGGGGGTTGGTCTGATCCCGCAGTTCTCTCAAACAGCCTTTCAGTAATTTTATCTTTTATGTCCCAATTCCCAACAGGAATGATATTGCCTTAGGAACTGGATGTCTTCATCCTGAGTGAATGCTCTAAGGTCATGAAGGGCTGTGCTGCCACACATCTCTTTCCAGTGACTTTTCACATGGGGACAGCAGTGACTGACCTCTCCAGCCAGGTTCTGGCAGCAGTCAGAGCTGGCAGCTTCTTGTCTTCTGCCAAAAAATGTTTTCTGGCCATGGGCCACCTGGAAGCACACATATGCCTCCTATGCATTCATGTCCTGGACCTCTGGCTTCTCCTCCAGGCAGTTCAGGCCCCCTCTTTTTGAATGATGGAGCGAGAAATTCAGTCTTGAAAAAACACCTGAATGTTCTTCTGACTCTTTTTTGGAGCCCAGTGCTCTCAAAGCTCTGTGAGATGATCTCTGTGGCAAAGTTCCAGCTCTACACAGTTCATTTTCCCACAACGATTGTCAACCACAACAACATGGAGTTGTGGGTTTTATTAACTTTTCCGTGAGATGTACTTCCAGACTGGCCGCATTGGACCATATCCTACTGCCAAGGGGGATGCCCAACTCTCCTCCATTTCTATCTGCGGGTGAGGGAAAAGGAGTAACCACTGAGTGAGGAGAGAAAGAAATAACCTCAGCCACATCGAGCACAGAGAGTGCCTCTTTGCTGGTGTCTAGACGAGCTGAAGGAGACAATTAGGAGAAACACTGTAAGGAGAGTCTCAGGGCTCCCTATCCACCTGCAACCTCTCCAAAAGAAGTTTACGTGTTCTAGACCATTGTTAAACTTTTCGTATTACTCAAGATTAACCTAATCTTAGGTGCTTGAAGGAACCCTTTATCTTCCCTGGCCTCTAAGGAACCCTGACATCTCAGCTTCTGCAACTTCTTAGCCCCACATTCTCCCTGAGAGGCTCATGCCAGCTTGAATAGGGATGCAGCCACCAAGCTGACGAGACCTGAGCCTATGACAGGATTAGGAAAACCCCACTGGGTCTTGTTCTACAGATTATAATGACTAGTCTGGGCAGCTAAACTAACAAGAAACACACCAGAATCTGGGTGAGAACTCCCCCTGGGTAGATCGGGATGCTGCCCATGAGATGTTAGAAGAGGAATACTATTGTTCAGGAGTTGTCTGGTAGCTGGGCAGAAACTGTCTGAGCAGCTGGCAGAAACAGAGGGCTCATGAGAGAATTCACCCAAGGTTACTTTCTGCGGGTATCTTTTCCTACTTACTGTGGATAGATATGATATCTCTGTGCTCCCAGCTTTGGTGTGTTCAGTAAGTGCAGACTATAGATCACTGCTGGCAAGTTTGGAAATGCAAGCAACTGACTTGTGATCAGTGATCCAAAAGTAAAACCTCCTTGTTTTATCTGCAAGTGTTCTGTTGGGCTCAGGTTCTTTCATTTTTCTTAGTAAAGAAATGCAGAATTTCTTATGGAAAAGAAAGAAACCCTCACTGAATGAAATTTGGCCAGGATAATTATTATCTAGGTGGGCCTGCTGAGCAAACAGCAGGTGAGATAAACTTAATCTCAATAGCAAAGTTCAGAATGCTCACACATGTCCCCACCAAAATACAGGATCTTTTAAAACATGGCATCTCTTTAACTTTCCAGGACCACAAAAATCACCGATCCCCAGAAGGGCCTCCGTCTGTCTCAACCCATATTATTGCTCGTGTTGTGACTCTTTCTGCTGTGCTTGTACCTGGGAACTTAGTCTGCTGCCCAGTGCTCACATGTTTGGTCTGATTACCTTTAACTTTGAGGAATAAGGGCTTCTTCAGCAGGTCACATGGCTGCGTTACTTCTAATGGTTGGAAGGGATGGGAAAAGATGCTGCTGTCATGAAGTCTCTCCTCTTCGTGGTTTCCATCAAGTCTCTTTTACGTGATTTCATTGTGCTGCACTACCAAGACAGCTGGGATTAAATACAGAACCTTTCCCAGGCTTTCCCAGGCCACGGCAGTCTCCAAGCTGTAACTTCCAATCTGTAGACATTCAAGCGCCAGTTCATGGTGCCTCAGATTAGATAGGCCATTATCAGAGACTTGATAAGACTGTTAAAAGCGGCAGCTCGTACAGAGTGCTGCTGCTTGATAAAGCTTTCTAGTCATGCTGAAATGCAGTGCAGGGCAGTCCTCAGCCCTTGTCATCTCATTACAAAGGTCCCAAAGAGGGCAAAGGCTCCATATTGCTCTCCAAGAGCAAGGCAGTGGTTTTCTGATAGTATGGGACCCATCACTTGCCAGTGATCATCTGGGGAGCAGAGCTTACAGAATAGCTGGCCTTTGCTCTTGGGGTCTTGCCTTATAGCAGGAATAAGGCCTCAAATGTCGGCAGTGTTATCTCTCTCTGGACACACGGACACCAGCTCATGCCCCCAGAGGGTGTGTATTGTCCTTGCAGCTTGGTCTTTTGTGGGATGAGACTGTTCTCCATCCTACCACCCAGCATATGGAGGCAGGAGAAAATGACTGAAAATGCTGATTGTCACTTATGGAGCTAGTTTGTGCCAGGTCAGGGACAGAAAATGTTGGGAAAGAAATGAAGCCATTAGCAGTAAATGTTCTTGAGTGATAAAGGGCTAGAAGAATTCCCCAAAGCAGAGCCAGTGAACATTTAACCAATGTTAAGGTGTTACGTCTCACCCTACCATATGTCTTCAGGGCAGATGTCTGCATCTGATCCAGATGCATGAAAAGCCACTGAGGCACAGGGGACATAGTGAACCTTTGTCTGACCACATCTCCAGACATGGTCTTTCTGACCAAATCTGCAGACTTGCATATTAGGATGCAAAACCCAGCTGCCTCCAAGTGCCTACTGGTGGTCAGATGAACTTCAGTTCCGGAGGAATACCCAGCTGTCAATGAGGGCCTCTCCATCAACTGGCCCATGCTCCCCTTGATCCTGATTTATCAAGCGCAGCAACTCACTTAATAACTGCTCACAGTGCTGCTAATAACTGCTGCTAATTAGTTGAGGAGAGCTTCCTCCATAGAGGCCTGTGCACCTCCATGATTTACTGTTTGCATACGAGTTCTGACATGCAACCCACCCCACCACACATGTGCAGCATGTCTAGTCCCTGAAATGGCTTCTCATAAATGTAGAATCACTGTAAAGCAACTGACCTGGTGTCCCACACCTGTGGTATCTAGCATAGTCTCACACTCTGTGAGACACACCCTGGTGTCTCCATCACTCCACAGTAAATGTGCAGATGCTCTGTGCCCAAGACAGTTCCTGTCTTTCTCTGAGGCAAATGTATAATAAACCACTGTTTATTTTTAAAATAAAGGAAAGTCCAAACAAAAGCCCCCTCAAGACCTGCCTTAGCAGACAGTGCTCCTTGGCTGGGGAAAGCAATGACAGATCACTTGATGCACGAACCAGATGCTTAGTGCTGAGACAGGACAGTGCTGTAAAGAGGCCAGAGAGGTTGCACAGGATCCAAGAGTACCTATTTTCCCCAGGTTCATGGCCAGAGAGGTGCTCTATGAGAAACAATCGTGGTGCCAGCAAGGCCAGAGCTGTTGACAAAGTCCAGAGTTGCTGCTGTGCATGTCCAGCCTGGTGCTACTGCCAAGTTTGCTACAGTCAAAGCAGCTATCGTTTTGCACGTAATGGAGCACACAGACACTGATTGGCTTTCCCAAAGTCATCTGGAGAAGCTGATAAATCAACTGTGCTCTAACTACTGAGCCTGTACAGCCCGTTGCTTGCTGAGTCCCTAGTGGGTGGTCATAGAGTCCATATACTGTGGAATTGTAAATTTGGCCCTGGGGTTTAATGAAACTTTGACATAGCAGGACCACATTGCATGACCTTCTTCAGGTAAAAGCGTCTTCAATGTCTTCTCATGGGAGCCAGCACTGCACAACCCCATCCTCACGCTACCTTTCTGCTTAGCCTTTACAAGTAGGTTCTGCACTTTGGTTTACAAGACTCAAACCGCAACGTGGATGTCCTTGAGCCTGTTGTGAAACTCCTTGTGGTGTGGAAACATTGTCACACCCAGCCTGGGGAAAGGGCTGATGTGCTGGCAGCAGCTTGCCCTCCAGAATCACCAGATGTGAAGGTGTGTCTATGAACATTTGTAGTTGAGAAGAGATGTTGACCCACGTGGAATTCCTATCTCATGTCATCTGACATGTATCGGATTTAGAAACAAGGCAAGAGAGTCACATCACTGTACCAAAGGTGCAGCTTTGTGCACTTTAATTCACTTCCAATTGTACATTTCTCTCTTATATCTGCTTGTCAGGAGGATCAAACAGATGACTCTGGGTGGATATCTTCCTGTGCAGTTGCAGACAATCTCTGCAAGACTTCTTTAGACCCCTTCTTGCTGTCATTCTCAGAACCACACCAATGCGTGGCTCTGCCTCTGAGAAAAGCACAATCAAAATTGTTTGATTTCTGGCCAACCCCCTGCATTTTTTAACCTGGAATCTCCCTGTTTTCTGTCTGAAAGTTTGTACGTCTGTGCATAAGGGGGCAGGGGACACAAAACATCAACAACCCCGAGGACAAGTTTCTATATTTTTACCTCAGCCAAAGTAAGACACTTCCCACTGGCACGTGCTCTGTGCAGGGTAGTAAATGGCACCACCAAATACCCATTTACTGCACCGGCCTGCTGTTACTTGTGCCACTGACAGGTCTGAGAGCTTTTGGTTGTGCATGGTTTTCAGACACCAGACAGCTCGTGGGCAGAGATGGGGCTGGGAGACACAGGGAGGTTTTTCTGGTGCTCAGAATCACATAATTACAGGTGGTAGGGGGTGGAAGGGACCTCTGAAGATCACCTAGTCCAATCCCACAGCTAGGGCAGGATCATCTAGAGAACATCACACACTCAGGCTTGTGAGATGCTTTTAGATAAAATCTGGCTTGTTCTGTCCCTAGATGCAAGTTGGGATCTTTCTGTGTGCCCCTTTCTAAGTCTGTCCCTGGGAGACCATCAGGACAGGAGAGACCCTGCTGGACAGAGGTTAATAAAACCCCAGAGTCTCAGGGAGAAGGCAGAGTGAACATGAAGAATCTTCTTCCCACCTCCAGGATCTCTCATGTTGGCTCAGGCCACCCAGCATTGCAGCCACAGGACATCATCCAACTCTCCTCTTCCCTGGCTCCAAACTGAGGGTCTTTGGAGACGTGTTCGCTGGCTCTTGCTTGAAATCCCAGTGGCATCGATGGCGTCCATAGCCCCAAAGGTGGAGGGAGCTGTGCAGCGTCTGAAAGGCTGGGTGCAGGCAGGGTAGGGCTCCTGGAGGCAGTGGCCATGCATCTCCTCAGTGGACACAAGGCACTGCCGCCATCTAGTGACGTGGGGACTCACTGATGCCCCAGAACCAGAGAATCCCAGAATCGCTGTGGCTGGAAGAGACCTTCCAGATCATCAAGCCCACCTGTCAACCCAGTGCTGCCAGGTCATACCTAAACGATGTCCCTCAGCACTATGTCTGCATGTCCTTTAAATACCTCCAGGAATGGTGACCCCATCACTGCCCTGGGTAGCCTGTTCCAATGTTCAATAACCCTTTTGGGGAAGAAATTCTCTCTAACACCCAACCTAGACCTCCCCTACAGCTTGCAACTATTTCCTCTTGGCACTAGGGAAAAGATGCTGTTCCCCTCCTCATTCTAATCTCCTTTCAGGTATTTTTGGAGAGCTATAAAGTCTCTATATCCTTTTCTCCAAACTAAACCACCTCAGCTGCTCCTCACAGGACTTGTGGAGAGCTGGGTAGAACTCCTGGGCCTGGGGATGCTCTGCTGAGGGTACAGGAAGAGGACTCAACCCCAAAGGGCTGCTTGTCCTTGAGGCATACAGAAGAGCTCATTGCTGAAGAGGACAGAAGGCTGCTCAGCAAATATGAAGCTGAGTTTGGGGCACTTTTCTTCAAGTGCTGCAATGCTTTGGGGTGACACCTGAAATTTGGGGGGATCTGTGCATTGTTGTGTGTGCCCTTCTGCTTGCTCAGTCCTCACCACACTTGGAGATGTCTTTGGTGTGTGAAGAGGCTATGGAACTTCCATCTGGAGAGATGAAAACTGATGCAGTCCAAACAAAAGTTGTGAGAGCACAGCAACAGCCTTAGCTGGGGTTACAAATATAGCTGCTACCTGACATGTGAGTCCAAAGAGCATGAACTGCTCAGGAATAGACAAGGTCCAAAGAAGTGCAAATCCCAACAGGAATATGGTTGAATATGAGTAAAACCCTGTTAATCAAATTAACCAGTGACCTCACTAGTAACGGTTTCACCAAGGGCATAGATAAAGCTCTGCCAGCAGCCCTGCTGCTATTTCTGTCTGCAAATGCAAAGCAGCAGGTATCTTTGTGTCTTTGTGTGTGGTTTGGGATTTTTTCCAGAGTTTCTGCATCTTGGGGGGATGTAATCCTAAAGGGATCATCAAGGAAGCACTATTCTCACTGTAAGCTCTTCACTGGGGCAAAAAAAAATAGAACTAGATGAATCAGTGAAGTCAACTCACACAGGTGATGCACACATGTAGAGGATGAGACATATGGTAAGTTCTCTTGGCTGAGAGAACTGGGGATGTTTAGTCTGGAGAAGGCTGAGAGGGGATCCTACTAATGTCTATAAATATCTGAGAGGTGGGTGTCAAGAGGAAAGGGCCAGTTTCTTTTCAGTGGTGCCCAGTAATAGGATGAGGAATCATGGGGATAAGCTAGAACATGAGAAGTTCCACCTCAACATGAGGAGAAATTTATTTATGTAAGGGTTATAGAGCACTGCAACAGGCTGTGCAGAAAGGTTGTGGAGTCTCCTGCTTTGGAGACTTTCAAAACCTGCCTGGACACATTCCTGTGTGACCTGACCTAGGTTGTCCTGTTCTGGCAGGGGAGTTGGACTAGATGAACTCTAGAGGTTCCCTCCAACCGCCTACGTTCTGTGATTCTGTGATTCTATATGGCCAGGGACAGCAATCTCCATGGTGGTGGGAGCAGGTGAAGTCCCATCAGAGTGGGCTGGGTGACTCTTTCACAGATGATCAGATGCCTGTTGATGATATCAAGTTATTACATTAGTAATAAAAACTACTAGCTTGTGCAGCTTTTCGTAAGATTTGATCCATTCCTCATTCCAGCCTCAATTTAAGCTGGGCTCAGTGTGTGCTCTGTCTCTGTGTGAGCTGACACTGCTGCAAGAAAGGGAAATCCTGAATTCACCTTGGCATGTGTCACGGGAGAGGTCAGAGAGCAGTGTTTAGTGTTTTGATTTTCTAGTACTTCACTGTTCTTTCCAGAGATGTTGCTTGAAAATTTTGGTGTCAACTAGCACTGGAGCATGATGGGGAACTAAGGCTCCATTCTGAGGACACTGGTCACTCACCTCAGCTGAGTCTAGAAGCTTTTGGTGACTTCAGGGATGGTCCTGGGGAGGTTTCACCTGGTGAGGTTGATTTAAACCCAAGCCATCCCTGAAGAGCAAAATCCAGCCCTGCTGCTTGTTTCTTCCAGTGCCTTGTGCTGCACATCTGGGATGAGGACAGACCCTGATTACAGGGTCAGCACCCCACTATGTGGCATGAAAACTAGGTGGCTGTGAGTATCAGGAGAACCCTGAGGCCACAGCTGGTTGTGGAGGCTCAGGGTTCATTTTTGCAATGTAATCAGAAACGCTGAGCACAGAGATCTCCTTCTGGTGGGAAGATGCAGACAGGTTGGCTGATACTTTATATGATTAGAGATTAGTTCCCCTTCTAGCTGACTTCCTAGAGGTGGTCAGGAAAATGAGACAATTAGCAGTGCTCTGTCTCCCAGACAAGCTCAGATGTATTACTAAAACACTGCTCTTTGCTTCTTGCACTGCTACAGCTGCCCTGTTCAAACTTCAGCAACACCATCATGGGCAACTTTGCCCAGAGCCTGAAATGTACCTTCTACCTCCTGCTGAGGTGCTTGCAGAAACAGTCCTGTTTTGATCTGGATGTAGGAAGACCTATTTCCAGGGCAAGGACTGGACCACTCTCTAATGGAGTTGGAGGGTTTTGGGTCAGACTCCAATGCCTTGGCAGGCACTCACTGCAGCCATGGGCTTCCTCACTCGCAGGCTATCAGCCATCCTTTGTACATCTGCACCTTGCTTTCCTGGGCTGAGGTCCCTGTATCTGCTCCAGCAGCACATCCTGGGGCTATCTATGCAGCCACAAGTCCTGTGCTGACCTTGCCTTCAAAAAACACTCTATATTAAACTAAAAATTAAGGAAAATGACGCACAGTCCTTTCCTGCAAAGAAGAACATAAGTTTTTTGCACAGCCCTTCACATATCCCGTCTCCCTCCTGTGCCTCAGTTTCCCCATCGGTGGGATGGGACTGTTAGAACACCTGGCCTTCTGCACTCAACAGCTGCCTTTACACAGCAGGATTACAGACTGATTTGGGTTGAAAGGGACCTCTGGATGTTTCTGACCCAAACCTTGCTTTTTAAGAAGGTTCAATCTCAAATTTAAACCCGACCTGGCAGTTAAATAGGTGACTCGGTACCTCCTCAGTTGCATTTTGAGTTCCTCTGGAGTTATACTGGAGACAACAAACTTTCCGTGCCCTGATCATGCTCACGGTTAAAAGCAATGTGCTAATATTTAACCAGATTTCTCCGCAGCTCAGCCGGTGCCTGCTGGCCCTTGCTCTGATGCCCAGCACCAGAAGGAGCAGCTCAGCACATTCCCATTCCCATTCCCATTCCCATTCCCATTCCCATTCCCATTCCCAGGCCGGCGGACCTGCCACCGAGGTTGGTTGCAACGGGGCGTTTCGTGGGAGCACAAGTGCCGAGGGTGGCCGGGCAGTGGCAGTGCCGAGTCGCTTGGCCGCTCTCCCGTTTCGTCTGCGGCGGGGATCGTTGCCTGAGGGGCTGCACCGCTGGCCGCAGTGCCCGAGGTGGGAATAGCGGGGGGTTTCCGGGGTCGGGGTGAGCAGAGGCCTCTGCGGGCCGTGGCAGCGGCTGCTCGGTGGGATTTGCGTGAGGCCGTGGGTTTAGCTCGCCGGGATTTGCATGAACCCCGTAGATTTATCTCAACCCTTGCATGCGCGGTCCTTGATTTAATCCCCTTGGATCAACCTGCTCGAAACACGCAGTTATTTCCGTTTGTTTCCTTATTTAGGTTTAATTTGAGCTCTGCAGCTCCTGCGGGCAGCCCGCGGGGGCCATGACGCGCTGGTGCGGCGCCTGCTGCAGCTTCCGGGACTGTGCCCAGGCCGGGCGCTGTCTGCCGGGCAGGGTGGGAAGGCCGCGGAGAAAGCGGAGAGGAGGCTCCAGCCACCTCCCGCAGAGCCGGGGCAGCACCTGCACAGCCCCCTGTGCCCTCCCTCCCTGTGCTCTGCTCCAGCTCCCTGCAAATGGTGCAGAAGCAGGTGGTTTCTTCCCCGGGAAGCTCTGTCTGCCCACATGGGAAGTTCTGTGGGGAGTCAGCTTGGGATGCAGGGCTGCTCCCATCTGGGGGGAGGCTCCGGGGCCCTGGTACTGACTGTGGTTCCTCCTCAGCACCCATGGAGTATGTCAGCACGCGGGGAGGCGTTGGGCCAGTTGACTTCGAGGAAGCCCTCTTCTCTGGCTACGCAGCTGATGGGGGCCTCTTCATGCCCCAGTGCCTCCCCTCACTGGACGTGGACACCCTGCAGGAGTGGAGCTGCCTGTCATACCCGTCTCTGGTGAAGGAGCTCTGTGCCCTCTTCATCACACCCGAGCTGATCCCTCGGAGCACACTCAATGGTAAGCCTCAGCTGCATGAAGAGCTGCTCAGAGGGGGATGCAAGGATTTAGGGGCATTCAGAGGCTTCGGCCCACCTTCACCCCAACCTCTCCACAGCCCTCAGAGGATGGAGCCTGTTGCACTGCTGCTTGCTCCTCTCTGTACTGTATTCTCCTCTGTCACATTGCTGGTACATGTTACCTTCTGGAAAAGGTGTCCCCTAGGTGCAAACAGGCATTCTGGTGACTACAATAGCAGTGGCTGATGCTGTGGCCCTGCTCATTGCTGGGGTATAGTCCTTCTCTCCTTCCAGGGTTTTCTGCTGCTCCACATGTTCATTGAGATCCAATTTTCAATCTTTTTAATGTTAACAGCTATCACTTCCACCAGAGGGCAGCTATAACCTCTGTCTCTACAGCACATTATGATAAAATTGAAGTTTGCTGCATTTTATGTTTTAATGTTTTCTGTTTTAACAGTTTGCTCTCATTATGTTGGGTGTCCTCTGGGGTGTTTGACACAGAGTTATCAAACACAGTAAAACTGGGCTGGTTTGCCCCACATAATTAAGAATAACTGGATATCTGTCACCTCTCTAGCAACTGAGAGTGTTTGGTTGTGTGGAAAGCTTCCCAGGAGCGTGAAGAGGACAGATGCAGGAAGCCAGGGTCAGAAAATTACTCCTCTACCTCACTTAACCACCTCTTCAACCATTTTTCTTCTAGACCTGATCGACAGGGCCTTCAGCAGGTTCAGGCACAAGGACATCGTGCATCTGTCCAGGCTGAAGGATGGGTTGAATGTTCTGGAGCTCTGGCACGGGGTTACTTACGCATTTAAGGATCTGTCCTTGTCCTGTACAGGGCAGTTTTTACAGTACTTCTTGGAGAAGAAGCAGAAGCACGTCACTATTCTGGTGGGTAAGTATCCCTCTTTATAGGAGTAAAGTTTCTGGTCAGGTCTTTACCTTGAGACTCATCGTCATATGGCCCTCCCCATAGATGCCTCAGGGTGATACTGTCTTGTGGGTGGCTGATGAGCCGTGCCAGGGTGGCTGTTCCAGCCAAGAACATCCCATGTGACATCTCTGAATCTTTCTCAAAGTGCAGTGATGCATGTTTGACTGAAGCATCTTTATTTTCTTTTTATTCTTTCTCATTTTGAAACAGGGACTTCAGGGGACACGGGGAGCTCAGCCATTGAAAGCGTGAGAGGGCAGAAGAACATGGACATCTTTGTTCTGCTGCCCAAGGGTTTATGCACCCAGATACAGGAGCTTCAGATGACCACTGTTATTGAAGACAATGTCCATGTCTTTGCTGGTTGGCATTGCTGTTGGTCTGTATGCTTTCTGGCCAAAGCCAAGACCCTAAGAGTCTTAGGCTGCTGCTGCTTTAGCAGTGCATCCACCCAGGTCATGGCCATTATAGTCACTATACCCAGACATCTGGCTAACAGGAGCTAGTAGCAGATGTCTCCAGTTTGATGACCAGATGGTTCAAAGCTTTCTTTTCTCCTGGCCACAGATTGGGGCTGTCTCTGTACAGGTAGTTTAACTGCAATGAATTCAGCACTGTTTCTTGTTACTAAAAGGATCAAGAGTCACCCTTTCCCACTCTCCCCTCACTTTCAAGGGTGGTCCAGCGACTACTGCTGTGCCATGCCCATGGTAAGGAGTCACTGCTGGGTGGCTGAGCTGTCCTATGGACTCCTTTGCTCAGTCAAAATGTATTATAAATTAAATACATACTTAGTGTAACACTTGAACAATTCCCTCTCCCTGGAAGCATTCAAGGCCGGGTTGGATGGGGCTCTGAACAACCTGGTCTAGTGAGAAGTGTCCTTGCTCATGGTAGGTGGTTGTAACTAGATGATCTTTAGGGTTCCTTCCAACTGAATCCATTCTATGATTCTATAAGCAAAAGCCCATAGGGACCTATGAGTGGTGTCTGCAGACACCACTCAGCATTCATTTGGTGCTACTGAACCCCCAGCTTGAACAGCCCGCGAGGCAGACCAGCATCTCAGGATGTTCCTGGCTGCAGCAAAACCCAGGGCTTGAGACTGACCCTCTTTCTGAGCAGAAATACTTTGTGCTTGATGTGCTGATGTTGGCAGGTCTGATCTTTTCTTTCTCCTTTTAACAGCTCATGGGAACAGTGATGAAATTGATGAGCCAATCAAGGAACTCTTTGCTGATGTTGAATTTGCCAGAAAGCACAACCTGATGAGCTTGAATTCTGTAAACTGGTCCAGGATTATGGTGCAGATTGCTCACCACTTCTATGCTTACTTTCAATGTGCCCCATCCCTGGATACCACCCCGCTGCCAATAGTGGAAATTGTTGTGCCAACAGGAGGAGGAGGAAATATCACAGGTGAAGGGAACAAAGATAGGTCAGATAAGGAAGAGAGTGCTGTGACCTGTGAACCAAAAGCACTTTGCAGATACTGGGCATTGCTATTTATTAAAACACCCACTCTCTGGTAGGATTTCTTCAGAACCACTTATATTTTATTACTCATGTGTGGCTCTTACTCATTCAGGTGTCACTCGTGATTTGCAAGGTGCAGAAGAGCCCAAACCACCCTTTGAAAGTGACTATAGCTATACTGACCATGGGCATATTAGAAGAGGATAGAATGTGTTTTGTCAAGAAAAGAGGGAAAATACTTTGATTCTAATTTCCTAAGTGAGACATTAAGAGATGTGTGGAGTTCTGCCTCCTCTGGCTTTTATGGTAGGGGCAGCCAAGAGAACCACTCTTAACTGCATAATGTGGCCTTCTAAATGTGGGTCCTTGATTGCCTCAATCCCAAAACAGGCATACAACTGTCTTACGAGGGCAGTAAAGGACGTGGTGCACTCAACTGCAGTAACTGTACTTCTAGGCTGTCCATTTGAGGCAGCGTTAATAAACTCCAAGAGCTCAAAACCTTCATCTCTTCTGTTTGAACGGCAGCCACCTGGCCTCTCAGTCACCTGCCCATCAGTCATCAAATAGGAAATGGCCAAGGGTCAGTGTTCAATGGCAGGTGGAGCATTGCATCCCTGGGTTTTATAATCTGGTGCTCTACTAAAACATTAAAGACAGATATCTCAGAGCTCATTAGGGAATTTCATTTGTGTCTGCTACAGAAATACTTGCTCCATTTGTACAATGACTGTTTGCTAAACTTCCTTTGTATGTTTCTTCATCGATCATAAATGTATTTTCTTGTTTTCCTAGCTGGCTGTATCGCCCAGAAAATGGGTCTCCCCATTCGTCTCGTTGCCGTGGTTAACAGCAATGACATCATTCATAGGACTGTTCAACATGGGGACTTCTCACTGTCGGAGAGTGTGAAGGCTACGTTAGCATCAGCCATGGATATTCAGGTATGTAATGAATTGGCTACTTAGGAAAATCATAGAATGTTAGAGGTTGGAAGAGAACTCTAGAGATCATCTAGTTCAAGCTCCCTGCCAAAGCAGGATTGCCTGGGGCAGATCATACAGAATTGCATCCAAGTGGGTTTTGAAAGTCTCTAGGAGTCTCCGCAGCCTCTCTGGGCAGCCTGTTCCGGATACTGGACAGTATATGGATTCAGTTTTTTATCCCTTGTATTCTGTTATGCCTGGTTTATGAGAGCATAGTTTTGCCATGGGCAATGCCTCTTGGTGATGCATTAAGAGGTGTTTACTCATATTGAGTGTTTATGCTGCAGACTGCTGTGCTGAGATGGAACAATCACCTTCTTCCTCGCCTTTCAGGGCCTGACGTTGTTATCTTCATTGTTAAATGCTGTGTTTCTGGGGTTTTGTAGCAGTCAAGGCTAGCAAGAGAGGGATGTTTTCTCAAAATAGGACACTTTGAAATTTATAAATCGCATCTCAAGAGCTTCTGAAAGGCTCCACTGACAGCAAGAGACCAGGAAGAAAGTAAGGAAGCCCTGAAGAAATGCCTTGTCTATGGCCATCTCAGAGCAAAACAAGTCCCAGCAGGCAGGTGAAGGCCTCAGAAATTAGAAGTCATAGAAGTACAGAAACCAAATACCTGGAAGAAGTTATTTCACATTTCATACATACCCTGTAATCCACGAGGACTGGATCTGCTTCCAAATGAGTGACCAAAGTGTGTTGGCGTTTCGCTGTGGCTTTAAGCTACCTGGATTTTTCAAAAGCTGTTCAAACACTTTGGGAGAACCTGAGAGCCTGGAGGACATGTCATTCCTTGCAGTCAGTAAGTCATTACGCCCCTGTCACCTGCAGCTTGACTTTCCTCCTGAGGCATGAATTTTTGGAGCGTTTCAGTGCTCAAAGGGTAGCTGGTTTCCTCTCTTGGTCCATGGCCCTTCAGTGCACTGGTCTGTGAAGGTGTGTGCCAGACTTTGGAAGGCAGCCAGACAAAGTGATGTCCAGAGATTCCCGTGGAGTTGGATGGGTGTTTCCTGCCACACAGCCCTCTCCATAGCTGCATTGTTTAGCTCACGTCCGCAGCATCCATGCATGTATTTTCATAGCTCAGCAGATCATCCATGCTGGAGGAGAGTTCAGGACATTTCTTGTTGGGACCTGCTCAAAGCATGGTCAGCCCTGAGGTCAGGCTGGGTTGCTTAAGGCGTAGTCTAGGTGGGTGTTGGAAACCTTCAAGGAAGGAGAGTGTACAACCTCTGTATGTTGCCTCATTTTCAGGCTAAGCTGAAGCAGAGAAAACTTTGCAGTTAGATGCTAACCAAAGATTTGAAGGTGAAGCAGAAAATCTAGGGTGTCTTGTAAGGAGCAATCCTAAGAGAATGATCAAATCACTCAACCATAGAATGGTTTAGGTTGGAAGGAACCCTAATAATAATTTTGTTTCAGCCCACCTGCTGATGCTTTGTCTTTGCAGTACCTAAAGCAAACCTGGCCCTGAGGTCAGGATGCAACATGCAGTTCATGTCCATGTGCCAAAACTTTCCTTGGGAACAGCCCCCAGCATGACCTGTCCTCCAAACTGGGTCCCAACAGCCCAGTTTGACTTCCTGGTGTCAGTGCAGTGTCCACCTGTAGTGGAAAACATACAGCTTGTATAAATAGAAGGTGAAGGGAAAGGATGTGGGAGCAGTAGAAGGAAAGGCAGGAGAAAGGGATATCAGGAGGATGTTGCTGGAGGCTTCTCCAGTAGCAGGTCATTGAAGTCCAGCTGACACATAGCTTCTCAGGACAGCCAGGTTGGGAAGCAGGGGACAGCCTAAAGCAAAGGGCAGAATACGCCCAGACTAGACTGAAGATTACAGGCTAGAAGCTCTGGCAGATGATGGTGGGAAGATGAAGAACAGGACTGGGGCCATAAGCCGGACAGATAAGGACACGAAAGGCTGAGTAAGTCCTGATGACTCGCCAAGGTAGGACAGGATGGAGAAACAAAAGGTCACAGACACTGTGAGCTACTAAGAGATGTAAAGAATTCATCCAAAACCACTGCATGAACCCGGAAGATGTGATGAAGACTTGGTAGTTGGTATCCCTTGTCTTGCCTGTCCTTATAAAGTATCTTGGCCAGACTACCTGGATGAGTATTTCTCGGTTGCTCGTGAGTATGCAAGAGTGAGACAGTGAGCAGGGAAGTTGCTGTGGGACCTTGCTGTATGTTCCTGCACTGAGTTCTGCTGCAGTGTTGCAACACTGATTGCTACAGAGCCACGGAGGCCAGCCAGCCTGTGTATGTACCTGATGTGTTCATCAAGATGATCAGTGAACCCTGCAGGGAACTGGGTGTCTCATTAAGTCACACAGGAGCTGGGTGACTCACAGCAGCATCTGCAATGCTGACTAAACATCTGGATATTTCTGGTTCTGAAATACACAGCGTGTTATTAGCCTGGGCTCCTCAAAGTGATGGAACAGATGTGGTCACACTGTTGATTTATCAATCGTCCCTTCATTAGTTTTTATTTTAATCTGATGGTCACTGCCGGACTGCTTTGACAGGTCAGAGGTCTGAAAGACATTGTGTTCCCAAGGAATCATAGAATGGCTCAGGTTAGAAGGGACCTTAGAGAGTATCTACTCCAACCTTGCTGCCATGGGCAGGGACATCTCTCAACTAGTGTTGGTTGCTCAAAGCCTCATTCAGCCTGGTCTTGAACACCTCCAGGGAAGGGGCAGCCACAAACCTCTCTGGCAACCTGTGCCAGTGCCTCACCACCCTGTATTGAAGAACTTCCTAAGATCTAGTCTAAACCTACTCTCTATTTTAAAAACATTTCCCTAGTCTTATTGCTAGATCCTCTTGTGAAAAGTCTTGCTCCAGACTTACTGTAGGTTCCCGTCAGGTATTGGGATGCAACTGTACGCTACCACTGAAGTCTTCTCCAGGCTGAACAACCCCAGCTCCCTTTGCTTAGCCTCTTAGTGAACCTTTGTGGCCTCCTGTGAACTTGCTCCAGGTGTGCAGGGTGAAGACACAAAGCCCACCATCAAGAAAAACATGGCAGTGGGACCTCAACCCCAACTAGACATCAGAGAATCCATACTGGTTCTCTCCCACTGAGACAGACGCTTGAATTTCTGCTGCTCACCTATTCCCTTGTTGTCCCAGGAGCCTTACAACATGGAAAGGATCCTCTGGCTGCTCTCAGGCTCTGACAGCCACCTGACAAAAGCGCTGATGGAGCAGTTCAGCCTGTCGAAAAGCCTCAAGCTGCCTGAGGATTTGCACAGGAAGGTCAGTTCTACACCATGGGCATGTGAGAGGACATTTACCACTACAGGGTGTTTTCAACTCATTTTCAGAATACACAAAAAAAACCCCACAGTGGAGATTTTCCAACCAAAAATGTAAGCGTGGGGCCAGAGGAGTTTTATGTTGGTGTATTCATGGAAATGTTTCAAATGCCATTGTAATTATTTATTTTTAAGAAACCATGTTCTTCTTTGCAAAGCTGATTAAAAGCTGCCTACATTTATTTAAGCAGAATGTGAAACCAGCCCTTCCTTGGCCAGTGCTGACAGTGCGTTGTGCAGTGGGTGCTGACTTTTGGGACTGGGTCTGCTGGTTTTGGTGCTGCAGTCCAACTTTGATGTTGTGGCAAATGGGAGCATGAACGCAAAGCAGAGGCAAATACATGACAAAACCAAGCAATTGTGTTCAGAGGCTCTTTGGGCCAGTTGCAGATTCCTTCCTTTTCCCATCCTACATGTGCTGTCCCTCACTGAGCATCCTTTGCCCAGTGCTTATAGCAGCAACATATATGATCTAAAATTGTTTTATTAAAAGAAAGAGCTGTTGCACTGAGATGGGTGTTGCAAGCCCTCAGAAACTCCCTCAGAGCATGCAAACAGCAATGCAGAGCTGTGTCTTGGCTCTTCTCCACCTGAGGATGGAAACCCCTCGCTCACACACCAGTGCCATGGCCATTTCCAGCAGTGCCTCATCCCCTGGTTGCAACAGCAATCCCTTTACCTTCAGTCCCTGGGGAACCCCATCCTCCAGCCTATCTATTCTGAACTGCTTTGCCTCATGCCTGTGGCACAAGCCTGGTTGGGAAGATGTATGGTTGTGACACCCTGTGCAAACTTTCTGTTTCCCTTGGGTGCTGCAGCTCTCTGAGACCCTGCACTCATGCTCAGCCTCCAACAAGGACATTGTGCGAGCTATGCAGTGCTGCTGGCAGGAGAACCACTACCTACTGTGTCCCCATTCTGCTGTGGCTGCTCACTACCACTACTCACAGCCGAGCAGGTAAGGGCAGTCATGGTCCAGCACTGGAGCACCACTTGTCACTTTGCTCCAGCAGCATCTCCAGCTCAGAGCTCACTCATATCACGGGTTTTCTTGTTTTTCTTTCCTTTTCAGCACGCCCAGGTGCTGCTTAGCTCCAGCCTCCGCAGCCAAGTTTCAGGATGCTGTGCTGCAAGCTGGTCTGGTTCCCCAGCTCCCCCCAGAAATCACTGCCCTAACAACCATGGAGACCAAGTCCATTGACCTGGGACAGGGGCAGGACTGGACACAGGCACTCCGGGAGCAGATTGAAGCCACGGCACAGCAGTGGAGGATCACTGGGCAGGAAGTCACACAGACCTGACCTCCTGCGGCACAGCTGCGCAGTGTTTTCCAGGGTTCATTTTCCATTCCTAGGAGAGCCCTGTGTTATGGTGGGACAGGAGCCTACACTCTCCAAGCAGTGAATTATTAACAAGAACACACTTTGCTGTTGGAGTCTATAAACCATTTCATGACATTTTCAGTAAACTCTGCAACTTAATCCCCTTTTCCTAGTAATTTCCTAATAAAAACTGATTGACTCTCTGAACAAACTCGCCTGTTCCATCATTACTAGCTATTACAGAAATCTCCCTTAGCACTACCATGAATTGCCAGCAATTCCAGCCCTGTGCTGGGATGTTCAGCCCAGCAATCTCAGTAGCACCGAAGGTGTTCAGTGGGAAAGGCATGCAGGGCTGGAGTGGATCCGCTGTAGCCATCTCTGCAATTTAAGCAGTGCCAGGGATCACTCCCAGGCATCAGAACTTACTCAGTGATAGTGTTTAAGTAGCAGATGTTTTCCCTGGACATGTTTATTTTAAGGAGCTATTTTCTAGCGCCGTAATTCGCTGCTTTTGGTCCCAGTCCTGCTTCAGGCTCTTCCTGGGCAACTTCCACTGAAACGAATAGGAAATGGGAAATTCCCTTCATCTTCTGCCTGAAACTTCAGGTCTTTCAATACCACGTTCACATCATATACATATAAATATATAAATACCTTGTGTGGGAGCTGCCTCCACAAGTCATGCATCTGGCAGGAATCTCTTGTGCCTAAAAAAGGAAAAAAGAAGAAATAATTACACTGGGGGGAAAAAATCCCCCTTTGCCATCAAAAAAATTTCCCTGTTTGACATCAAAGCAAGTCCTGTAATGGGAAGATTAATTTGAAGGTTTAGTGGCATTTAGCAAGGTAAAAGTAGGTTCTGTGAAGTGAATGAGCATGGGATGCTGCAGAATGTGCGGGATGAGTGGGAAGCGTTCCCTGGGCTGCAAGCCACCTTGCTGGCACCTAGGCAACCTTTTCTTCCGCTCCCCCTGGCCTTAAGCCACCTCCTTCCATCCCACCAAAACCCTACAGGAGAGGAGGGCCGCATGCCTCCTTCAGGGTGGAGGCTGAGGATGCCCATCCCAGTTAGTGGGGATAAGGGAAACAGCCTAACTGAAGTGGGTGGTGGATGGACTAAGAGCAGCTCTGAGGAGAACACAAGCTGAAGGAATTGAGGCTGTTCAGCCTGGAGAAGACAAGGCTTCAGGGGGACCTTATAGCAGGCTCCAGTACCCAAAGGCAGCTACAGGAAAGTTGAAGGACTTTTTATGAGGGACTCTAGTGATAGGACAAGGGGGAAGGGTTTCAAACTCAGGGTAGATTTAGATTAGATCTTAGGCAGAAACTCCTCACTATGAGGGTGCTGGGGCACTGGAAAAGGTTGCCCAGGGAGACTGTGGATGCCCCCTCCCTGGAAGTGTTCAAGGCCAGGTTGGATGGGGGTCTGGGCAACATGTTTTAGTGAGAGGTGTCCCTGTCTGTGGCACAGGGTTGGAACTAGATGATCTCTAAGGTCCCTGCCAACCTAAAATTTTCCATGATTCTGTGAAAACAATGCAAAAAACCAAAGCTCTTGGATGCTGGATGTTTTTAATGCTGATGGTTCTACTAGTTGCATGAATTGGGCAGTTCAGAGGAAAAGTTTGGTGGGGTCCAGGAAAGGTCTGATACTTCATGAGGCTATCATTTACTTCTCTTTAGCAGCCAAACTATATTTTATTGTATCTTTTATTTGAGTAGAAACACAGCCTCACAGCCCCAAGGAATAACATTGCCCCAAAGGTTGTCTTTTGCCCTGCAGGGGTCAGGCAGCAAGGCACTGGTAGTGCTGATGAGAAAACCTGATTCCATTTGACCCCCACAGTCAGCTGCCCCTTTTATTGATGGACATGTTACACTGGTTGGATTCCACCACCTTTAATAGCCACCTCCCCAGATCTTGTGGTTCTTGGCCAGGGACAACTGCCCAGTTGTAATTTAGTTCTTAGTCACTGCTGAAGACACCCTGTGATGGGGAGAGGCCTGAAATTGCACCAGCTTGTGGGGTTTTTTTGTCCAAGGGAGAAATTGCGATTCCAGCTCTCTGGCCGGCACTGGAGCAGTAGGATGGAGGACAGAGGAGCGAGGGGCTGGACCTAGACCCCTAGTCAGGGGTGACTAGGAAGGATGGGGCAAGGGGTGCGGGGATTACAGCCCTTAGTGTATTCTGCAAGCAAAAACCATGGCAAAAACACCCCCGTGTTCCCATCCCTTTGCTCTGAAGCAGTAGGATTGGTGAAGAGGTCCAGCCTCACTGCACAGAATGCCCATACAGGGTGAAAAGAGTTTAATTCCCAGCACCCCTGAGGCTACCCTATGGGCTGAGGGTGCTGCCCCTCCTCCAGTCCAAATCAGATGGCTTTGGGGCAGGACACTATGAAACCTCTCTGTGCAGTTTCCAAGGTGGAAGCGCAGCAGGAAAAGCCTGTTTCTTGCCTGAAGCTGAGGCAGAGAGAGCACAGCCAGGCTGGGCTTGCAGGGCAGCCATGCTCCCACAGAGGGCAATGCTTGGCTGTGCATGGCAGCCTTGGTGTTCCGGGTTATAGGGAAGAACCTGGCTTTGTAAACATGTCATGTCCACTGCCTGCTTGGGGAGTGTGGCATCCATGGCTGCTCCCACAACTAGGTGCTCTCACTATGGACCAGAAATAAATTTGAGGTGCTCTGCTCACTTGTTATGCTCTAAAAGCTGAGCAGAATATGTAAGTTAAATTTGTGTGTTTTCTGCAGAAAAGTTTGGCTTCAAAAAGTTGAGAAGAAAAGTTTCTGGCCCCTCCACTCCTCCCACTTCAGCCCCCTTGGTGACTTGCACATCTAGGGGAGTTAGAGTTGAATGATCCTGTGGTCCCTTCTAACCCTGACTCTATGACTTGGTCTAGGTGATCCTGCTGTGTCAGGGGTATTGGACTAGATGATCTTTTGAGGTCCCTTCCAATCCCTAATGATTCTATGATTCTACGATTCTCCATTCTGGTGTCTGTCCGGAGCTACATCACTCTGCCGCTGAGAGAAAATGTTATTACTTCTGAAGATAATTTATGTGTGGGAGAAACTGTCAAGGTCTACTAATTTATCTGTGTTCAACTGGAGAGAGTGAGAATTCTGAACTTTGGAGAGTTATGAGGATCAAGACTGAAGCTGGATGACCACTGTGATTTTAGAGAGAAGTAGGACCTGCCTACAAATGGATGTTCTGGGCACTTCATCTCAGTTCAGCAAAAAAATGACAAAACTCCTTATGTCTGTGTCTGTATCTTATGTGGGGATTTCTTCTGATGTGTGGTGGGGCGAATGAATTAAAATGTCATGGTGCTTCTCCTCTCCAATTTGGAACAGTTGTTTCATTGCCAGCAAAAAATCCAATTTCAAGACCTTCACCCCAACCAGATCCAACCCATGTGTTCTAGGAGACAGTAATGTGCATGGTCAGCAGTCATCTTCTGTGGGGATCTCATGTTCTGTAATAGGTCAGGACACTTTTCACACTGAGGGACACAAATGGGGTTTATTCCTAATGCCTACATGCCTCAAGAAAAAAGTGACGTGTTGGAATGGAGATGCAGTGTGTAGACTTAAAACTGCAGTGTATTGGGATACAGGAATAGGGTCACCCAAGGCTGAGTTGCAGCCCTCTACCCAATAGCTCACACATCCCAAACCATTTTGCTGTCGTGTAGCATGTCCAACAAGGGATTGAGGTGCCTGTTCCACTGCAGGTTGGGATGTGTCTGGCTAGATGTGGGCTCTACCCTTTAGGCTGTCTGCCTCCAAACTGGCAGTCGTTGTCTGGTGTTGTATCCCATGGAGACACCAGCAGCAGATCTATGCTGTGGCTCATCACTCCAATCATTAATTGTGCCATTAACAGCGTTATTAATTAAAGGGGAACATGGGATGACTGGCTTTCTGCAGTGCTGGCTGGGCTAAAATCCAATCTGACATAGAAATGCTCATTTATTATTTATGTATCTGGGACTGTGGATGAGGATGTTGTTTCCTGTGAACAGGGCGGTCCAGTGTTCCCCATACTTTGCCATGATGTCCAGCTTCTGGCCTCCCACCCAAAGCACTGACTTTTGGGCATTTCCTCCACTGACCAGGACATCAAGTCCTTCTGCTCCAGTGTTATCTTTCTGTGCTGGGAGGAGGAGTCCACAACGTGGTTGATTTATAAGCTGATGCTTTAAAAGAGGGTTCTGAAGGTCTGGGAGTTGAATTATTATTTATAATGCCCTGGGGGCACCGTGTAATTTATGGACAGGTATGAAGACAAGTAGGCGCTCAGACATGGGGGTGAGCTCAGCGTGAATGCTGAGATAGAAAGGCAGATAGATGGATAGATTAAGATAAGCTTCTTGGCCAGGAGAGCTGGAGGTTGAAGAGCCTGCTCCTCTAGGTCTCCATCGTCCTAGGCTACTACCTACTCCCTTGGTACTCTCACTCTGTATGAAGTCATCTCCAATCTGGTGCAAATAGTTTGTTTACTCTTTTTTTTAAAAAATCACTTATCCCAAGTGCAAGGTAAATTAAAAAAAAAAAAAAAAAGAGTTGCTTTGTTGTTGCAATTTGCTGCTAGGCATTCCTACGTGTGCTAATGATAAGTATTAATTAAATAGCTTGCTGTTGTCTTCTAAATGCAGTTCTTTCAGGCTGTAATTAAGCACAGACACCCAGCCCTTTCTGTCTGCATAGAGGCAGGCAGGCCTCCGGAGCTCTGTACTGCTTTCCTTGTAGCAGGAGAGAAGTGGAAAATGAGGCAAAACCAGTTTCCACTGAAAACTCACCACCCTGTGCATGTCCTTCACGGGGGAAGCAACCAGCTCAAGGAAGTTAAAGGAATGCGACTTCCAAGATCACAGCCCTGCAATCAAAGTAAGTTTATATGCCCTTAAGATCTTGCAGCTTCATAATTGTAAAGGCAGAGGAGATCACTGTATTTGATCTCCGGTGCAAAACAGGCTGTTGAACATCACCCTTCTGTGTTCATCGAGCCCAGCAACTTGTTGGCTTATGAACATCTGAAGACCTGGAGATAGGAGTCCATCCCTCTTGCTTGCTTCTTGGTTTCTTTTTTTTTTTCACCCTCCCTGTAAATCACATGGTCAATATTAATCCCCTGGCACTGAGTGTGTTTCCCAGGGAAACCTGAGCTCCCACCAGCCCTGCTGCCCTTCCTCTTCCCCAGCTTGAAATACAACCTCAGCTCTAAAGCCCCTTAGAAATGTGAGTAAATAAAGTCTGATGCTTATGTGATGGAAAGCAGCCTCCAAACAAAATTTGCCATTTGCTGGCAACACTGAAGAACATCTCCACCCAACGTTACCCCCACCCTCAGAGCAACCAGGCTTTGCTTGTCTAAAATGGTGCTGTACATCAATAAATGCATGAAAAGACCCAGATCATCCCATGCATCACTTGGGAGAGGTGGGGGAAGATGCAGCTCCCTTGAGCTTTGCACTGGTCAGAGCTCAGACATGTTCCTGTCCTGTAGCTGCTATGGGGAGCATGGCCAGGGCGGGGTGGCGGGGGAACAGAAGACAGCACCTACCTGTCACCCCAAATCCACACGTCAAGCCAAGCCTGGATTTACTGTGCCATTTTCTTTCCCCGCAGTGCCAGGGCTAAGTCTGTCCTAGAGATTCCACACAGCCAGGCAGGCACCTGCAGGGAATGGGGAATATGGGATGGGGTCCAGGACCCTCGTTTCTTCCTCAGTGAGGTGATGCTGGTGTTAGCAGCAGCAGAAGTGGTTTATATGAACATTTTTCCCAATTATTCACATTTCAGAAATGAGGAAAGAAAAGCAATTAGAAAGGAAAAGAAAGAAAGAAAAGAAAAAAAAGTAAAGCTGGCTTGCTTTCAGAAATTAAATATTGACTTGAAAACTAATTTAAATTTATTTGGATTGTAACTAAAAGCTTTGTTCCATAAAAGCAGAGCTGACNCACCCCCCCCCCCCCCGATGTTTTGAAGCCAAAAAGAAGCATGTTTAGTCCAAATGGTTAAAATTGTATTTGAACTTCAGGAGAGGAAGAAACATTGGAAAATTTGAAGAGTTTAGAAATCTTTACAACACTGTGTCGCAAAAAAGGTGATGTGGGGGAGAAGAAAAGCAGTGTCTTGCTGGAGCAGGAGGGCCAGGAAAAAGAGGAGCCAAGGGCTGCCCGTGTGGGTCTATTCTTGCCCTGACTCCCCTGAGATCACCTTGAGCACTTTAAGATCACAAGACACTGAGAACAAAGAGTTTGTCTTCTTTCTTTTTGGTCTCTGGTTCCTTTTCTTATGGGGCTCCCAAAACTGCTCAGAACTTTTAAGACAGGTTAGAATCTGCTTCTTAAGGAAAGCAGAGTGGTAAATCACATATCACACGGCTCCAGGAGGATGATGGTTTCAGAAAAATAACAAAAAAAACCTGATTTCTGAGAAAAATAATTAAGAGGTGATGATCACCACAGGACACTGGTGTTTCATGCAAGGCTTCACTGTCCTTGCTGTTGCTGTGTGACTCCTTGAGCTGCAAGCACCATGCGTGGATGTTTACACAGACGTTTACACATTAATACTCAACAGCAGTGGAATGCTGTGATCAAGGATGGGGAAGGCAGAAAGGGCTGTGTGTGAATGGATTTGTGGAATGGACCAGGATTTTCAGTGCTAGATCCTAGACTGACATGGGAAGAGGAAAGGTGGCATTTTTTCCGTTTCAGTTTGCTTTTGGGCACGGGGTCTTTTTTGTCACGGACTTTCAGCGTGACCCTGGAGAACGTCAAGGTTGGGTGGAGACTAGAGGAACCCTACCACAGCTCACCTGGCTCTTGACCACCTGCCTGGGCACTGCCACGTGGCCAACTCCTAGTGTCCCATGCTGGCTGGGGTCCAGACTGCTGCCACCTCCTCACCCCAGCTTGTTCCTCTGCAGCTCCACTTAGTCGCTATCTGCCAAACCAAGCACCAGCATCCAGCCCCGGGAGCTCCTGGCTTCCATTCCTCTGGGATGTTTGTGGGGATTAGCCAAGCTGTGCTCCCTAAACCCATCACATGCATTTCAATAGTTTTAATTGTTGCCTTTAAGATAATTACAGGCTGGAGAGAGCGGACAGGAAGAGCCCTGTGGATTTGCACCAGGGCTTGGGTGCACCGTTGTGTATGGGAGATCTGCCACTTAGCAGGGTTTTTGCCTCTCGGGAGAGCGGTTTTTGTGCCCTAAGAAAGGAAGGACCATAGGTTCCTGCTCCCCATGGGTTGAAAAACTGTAATGAGAATTGCTCATGGGATGCTATACTGCCCACCCCAGAGGAGAACATCCCCCAGTTGCTGTTTCCTGCTCACTTCAGCAGCAGATTTTTCCTCTCAACATTGAGAAGGGAGCAAACACCTGAAGTGAGCGGGATGTCTAAAACCAGACTTAGAGTGGGGCAGGGAGCAAACAGTGTTGCACTTGCCCAGAAGCAAAGCACTGGCTTCACCCAACCCTGGCACTCTCCTTGGCTCTTAGTGAGATGGGCCATACTTGGAGTATTTTTAGGATATTATGGCTTGTCCTGGTCCCTTGCTAGTTTTCCATTCTCCATCACCAGAGAAAGCATTTTCCTGATTTTAAAGGGAGATATCTCAGTCCTTCCTGTAGCCTGGAGGAATTCAGTATTGAGTGAGAGGAGCGTGGTGGCTGCTTTCCCCTGTTTGCACCTTTCTTACAATTACTTTGTCAGAGCTCCCTGCTGGGGAACAGGCCAGGCCAGCTCTCAGCAATAATTTCCCAGGTGCTGCTTTGATCCAGGGCATCGCCAAGGACCCCTCTCAGGAGACAGACATTCCCCAGGGCTACCTGTGCACGCAGGGTTTCTTTCCAAAGAACATCGCAGGATCTCTCAGTCCTCTCATGGAGTACGACTTGATCACCCAACAGTAGAGCATCCAAGGTAGTCCACCATGACTTGTGGTAGCCATGCTCTTGCTTCTCCATGGTTCAAGGTATTGCCACTCATGAGTGGTTCATTCACATCTTCTAATGGATGGGATCGTCCCAGTGGCTGAGCAGCAATGGTGGTGCATGGTGCTGTCTGTGGAGGGCTTTGCTCTCATCTGAGTTTGCACTGAGGAGGATGAGGAGCTCTCTCTTCCTTGCCCTGGCCCCTTCCAAAGCAGGAGGTGAACCTCTCAGGTATTTCCTGTTCAAATGAGAAAAATAGCCCAAGCCCCAGTTCAGATCTTTTCCAGTTCAGTGTGTCAGCATGGAACCCACCAAGGAGTCCTTGCCTTTGCATTTGTAGTAGCCTCTTTACCACTGGTGCATTTTAAAATGAAGACAGGATTCAATCTAAATACAATAAATTCAATTCAGCCTGCTGATTGCAGGATATTTCATGGCCAGTGAGGTTTGGATGATCAGGCTGGTTGCTTGCAGATGTGGAAACCAGCAGTTATTGAAGGAGTAATGTAGAGCCTGGGACACTGAGGATGTGATTTGGTTTAGTGTTTAAACCATGAAAATCCACTTAATAACACTTCCTCTAAATTACTGCCCTTTCTCCATCTTAACTCCTAACCTGGAAATAATCCCAGCAGGAAAACAGGAAAATAGCTCAAATATTAAAATGAGGTGGAGGTGAGCAGGCTCCTGGGTTTTGGCAGAGAGGGTGGATCTCATCACCCATTGCTGCTGCCAAGGTAAGTTTTGAAGACCCAGTTTGTCCTCCTTGTTGGGTGTAGACCTACATCTGCAGGCAATGAGTCAGATGTCAAATCCAAATCCTGAGCTGAGGAACCCGAGACGAGGAGTTGCTCATGGATGGGATGTTCTCCATGCTGGCATTGCACCAGCCATCCTTTGCATTCCAGCCCCCTTCTGCCTCAGCCCTTGCCCCTTCCGTCCCCCTGTGGTGTGACATATTGGCAAAGAAAGAAAATAATCAGCTATTTCTTTATTACTTTCCACCTGTACTTCCCTCACGGGCATCTGTATTTCTGCAAATGTTTTTAATATTTGCTAATAAAAGCAGCTCCAGTAATGACATGCTCAGCACTCAAGACAAAATTGCCAGGACTGGCGTTATCTAACAAACTTGTTCTGGCACCAGCATTTCTGCCCATTCACGGGATTATCAGCCATCTCTGCAGCCAGCCCCAGCCCTCCTCTCTCATTCCTAGTTAATTGGTGTGAAATTGGAGCAAGTTCTCAGGTGATAATGTGTTTGCATTTACTGCTTCACTGAACCACCCTAGCCACTCAATCCCAGCTTCATTAAAGCCTCAATCTCAGCTTTTGCTCCTGGCTGTGAGCTTCAAACCCTATTTCCTGCGTGGCAGACATACAGCCTAACACATGTCAGGGAGACAGTTTGAGCAGAGCTACTGGGAACAAGCGAGGCTGCCGCCCGGGCGCCGCTGCGGGAAAATCAATGTTTGTGGCAGGCGAGATGCTCCGAGTCCCCATGATGGCTTCACGCTGCGTCAGTTGGCTCCTCGAGCTTGAAAAAGGTGTATTTGGTGCCCTTTAATTATCCTTGATTAATGAATTAATTTTATTTTTTTTTCCTGCAGCACTTTGAAGATAAAAAGCCTTCATCTGAATTCCGTGATTAGTATTTAAAGACCTGAGTGAAATATTTGTAGGCAGAAAAACCTAACCGAGGAATGCCTGTGTTCAAACTTTCAATAGGGCCTATTCACAGGGTTGGATTCCAGGGTTATTATTAGCAATAAGGTTATCTTTGGCATAATCTTTTTATGCACAATGTGCTATTGGATTCCACCCTCCCGTTTCGCTCAGGCCTTGGGGCAGGAGGTACACAAATTACAGCTGCTGTGAGTCTCACAAACGTTTTTCATGCAAGCGGAGCTCAAGTCTTGGGACGTCTGCCACAGTTATATTTTGAACCATCCATAAGGGGGTTTTTTGGCGCAAGATGAGCTCCCCAGGATGCTCCTGTGAGGGAAGGGGAGTGTGTTGTCTCTGAAGCAGCTCTTTCTCTGACAGCTATGGACCTGCCATGCACTAGGGACATCTATGACACCCCATGTTGTGACCCTCCAATCTGTGGAATGAAAGGGATGGTCAAGCTGGTCCTATGCTCACAGGTCATGGAGGCAGCTCCAAGCATCTCCCCAGCGTGTGAGATTTCACAGGTCTGGACACAGTTGTGGGCTCTGACGGGTCTGGACATAACCACAGAGGGCAAAGCCCAGCCAGCTGCACCATCAGGTGAATCTCTCTTCTGGGGAGCTGAAAGCACCTCTGCTGCGGTGGAAGTGCCCAGAGGGTCCTGCCTGCCCCCAAACCCAGCAGGGAGAGCTGAGACATGAGCAGGGCTGGCCAGACTGTGGGCCCATGGGAATGGGTTGATCTGGGCACAGAAACTGAGAGCAACTGCCTCTTGATCTGGTTGTACTTCTGACTTTCATAAAGCTAAAGGTATGAGTTGGGTTTTGTTGTTGTCATTGAGGTTTTTTTGGTGTTTCTGTTGGTTTCTTCTAAAGGATGGTGGGTGTGATTTTCCAGACACGCTCCCCTTTAGCACGTCTGCTGGTAACGTCGGCAAGAGCCCCAGGATGCCGGAGCCCAGGAGCACCCTCTTCTGAAACCTGTCCTGTGTGTCTCCCCAGCCCCAACCACCAGACATCACAGATGGGAGGAGGTGAAGGCACACTCAGAGTCAGATCATCATCCCAAATGCTTGGCTGCAGCCTAGGGTCTCAAAGTCAGCCCATAAATCCATTTGAGCTCTTCATCCATGGATGTGGTCTTCAGCTCTGACGCAGGCAGAGCCGAGCTGCACAGAGCCACGTTGAAGGACGGCTGGTATGGCTTTGAAACAGCGTGGCAATCCCCTGTAGCCTAGTTTTTAGAGAAAGTATTTTGTAGCTGGTTTTTCTCTTTGTGACTAAACACAGTTATTAAGCCCCGAGTGCATCATTAAACCTGTTATTAAAAGTAAACACATTCAGGAGAATATACTGCTGTGCAGCAAACTCATCCAGGGTGCTGGACCCTCTGGAAAAGTCATTAGCATTAGTATTTAAAGTGAACATAGTTAAGAACACATTGGAATAATTCAGAGCCTTAGAGCTATTAAAACGACTACCATTAAAAATAAATATGTTAGGTAGAGTATGTTGCATAATTAGAATTATTACGGTGTTTACAGTGATTGTTTTTGCACTGGCCTCTCGGTTCAGAGGTTATTTGCACGTGTGTATGACACACGTGTGTTGTGCATCTATATACACACACATAGTCATGTTTCTAACTATATGTATCGGGGTATCTGTTGTGTTAAAATGACTCTGCAGGATAAACTTGACTTCCTTGTTGCAGGATGAGACAGAGAGCTGGCTGGATGAAGTCTTGGATAAAACTGTGGGGAAAAGTAATAATAAATCTTGGCTGTATGTAAGTGTTGTGGCCACAGTCCAGTGTCCACTGAGTTCAGTGGGAAGCTTTCCTTGATTTTGCTGTGCTGGGTCAGCCTTCAGGAATGCACCTCCTGCTTTGATGGTTTTGCTGTTGGTAGGTCAACTCAGAAAATCAGAAAACCAGTTGCTTTGTTTTCCATGGGCCATTCCCAGGCCGAGTTTGGCAGGCTTTGGTGAGTTGCCACAGCTCACGCCATCTTCTTGTTTCGACCCACAGTCCTGCAGCTCACATTCCCCTGGGGAAGTGGTGTGATCATCTTTCTGTCATGAGGGTCTCCCCACTTGGGGTCCCAGTGCCTCCCTGTGTTGGAAAGGATTATGCCAGGAGAGTTCCTCACAGCAGTTTTTTGACATGAGTAGTAACTTCTGCCTCACCATCGTCTGAGACCAGAGGCACCTCCTGCCGTGGGCCCTGCACCACGTATGTAGTGTGCACAGGTATGTATGTATATAGTAGAATCGTAGCATAGTTTGAGTTGGAAGGGGCCTTTAAAGGTCACCTAGATCAAACCCTCCTGCATCTTCAACCAGACCAGGTTGCTCAGAGCCCTTTCCAACCTGACCTGAAATGTTTCCAGGGATGGAGCATCTACCATCTCTCTGGAAACCACCTTCATTGCAAAAACTACTCTTTCTCATGTCTAGTCTGGGACTCATACAGGGATCATCACGCTGAATGCAGTTACCTCCCAGGAAGTTGTGTGAGAGCTGAGAAATTCATGAGGCCTTGGCCCTTACCAAGCCAGGAGACTTTCTCCAGTAAATCCTTCAGGATCCCAAATGACTCCAGCACTCCACAGAATCAGAGGAGGCAGGACCACACATCAGGGAGGAAAAAGCTGTACTGAAGAACTGCATGCGATGGGGAATGACCGTTGAAGAGCAGCCTGTTGGAGGAGTTCAGCTTTTATTCATTAGTTACAGTGAGTGGGATAAGAGGTTAATAGTTAAACCCCATTGAGTGGCAGTGACCAGCAACTTCCCCTCCAGCTCTTCTCCCGGGGATGGTCAGGGTCTTCATCTCTGCTCCTGAGGCTGTCCTGACCATGGAAGCACCCTAGGTGTCTGTGAGAGTCTCGGGCTGTCTGCGTGCTCCAGACCTGTGCACTGGGCGCTTGAGGGGCTGCCAAACAGCGTGGCCCTGTGCGGGTGTTTCTTGGGCGGGCAAGACCCTGCACATCATCAGCACGGGCCCCTTGCTTTCTAGGAACAGCGTCATTGATGTCAGTAGATGGCGCTATTTCTTCTGCCATAAATGCTGGTGCTTCCCACCACGGCTCTGAGCCGTGAGCTGGACCTAACAGGAGAACCATACTGAGGACGAGCTGCTCTCAGGAGTCCCATCAGCCCTGAGAGCCACTGGTGGCTATGGGACGCTACAGCCGGCTGATGCCAGAAGCTAGGCAGAAACTCTTTAATGTCTCTGCAGTGGAGGCTGCATTCTCAATGGGTTCAGTGCCCAACAGCAAGTCAATGATCATCAGCCTAAACCTCTGGCAGTGCTGCCAAATCGCAGTGTTGCTTGTTTTGTATCGGCTCTTTTTTAGGGTCAAAATTCAGGGTTTGTCGCTGATTCTGTAGATAGATAGAGAGTAGACAGCTTCTGAGCCTCTCCTTGCTCCCCTTCACCTGCACTCCACTCCAGGTGACACTGCTGTGACCACTGTCCCCAGTGCTCTTAGCTCTTAGCCAAAACCCCCTTGCCCAGCCCTGCCCCAGCCCTTGGGGAACCACAGAACCTTGGCTTGTGCCCCATCCTTGCTTTCACCAGCACCAGGTTTGCTCCCACAAGGTGCTGTCGTGCACCGATGGGCTCCTGCCCATACCCATTCTGCAATGGTGGCCGACGGTGTCCGGCCAGGGGGTCATTCTCCACCTTGCTGAGGTAAATTACGTCTCTGAGAGATGCTACGGAGTGTAACCAAATATTTAAATACTAAAACGAAACCCTGCTGGTGGGAGTACAGCTGCTATTACACTTATTATTTAATTGTGGCGGTGTTTCAGAGCCCTAGGCGTGCACCTGGACCCCTCGTGCTAGGTGCTGTACAAACAGGACCGAGGAGAAGACTTTGGCGTTTAAAGGCACTGAGTCATTCCTTCGCCCTCTCATCTGAAACCTCAGCTTGGTTTAAAACCTTTAGGATTTTTGTTTAATGGGTGCAGCTAATGGTGAGGTAATCGGGGAGTCTTTCGACACAAACTCGAGGGATCAGTGGGTTGGATGCCTTTTGATCTCCCTGCGCAGCAAAGGCGGTGCGAGGAGAAGCCGCGTGGTGGGGTACTGGTTGATGCTGTGCAAGTGGATGGCCAAGACAGGCCCAGACTGTGTGTCCCACACTAAGCTTCCTGGGTGAGCATCTGTCTGGCAACCACCAACCTTGTGCCATGTCCTGATGCACAGTGGGGCCTTGTGGGCACATCCCTGGCCCTGCTTAATTCACAAAATCATTTTGATTGGAAGAGACCTTTAAGATCATCAAGTCTGACTATTAATCCAGCACTGCCAGATCACCACTAATCCATCTCCCTCAGCATCACATCTATCTGTCTGTTAAATACCTCTGACGATGGTGATTCTACCACTGTCCTGTGCAGCCTGTTCCAGCATTTTACAAGGCTTTCTGGAAAGAACTGTTTCCTAATGTCCAACCTAAACTTCCCCTGGTGCATCCTGAGGCCATTTCCTCTTGTTCTGTTGCTTGTAAGAAGGAGAAGCACACAGCCCACCTGGCTACAGCCTCCTTTCAGGTAGTTGTTGAGAGTGAGGCGGTCTCCCGAGTCTGCTTTTCTCAAAGATGAGCAGATGCCATACAGTAAGAGATAGAAGCTGTCGGGAATTATGGTCCCTCTCTGTCTCCTGCAAAAAGGGGATGCCTGTGGAAGACTTACTGCTGGCAGGACACTGGCCTATCCTCCTGAAGACACCCAAACTGAGCTGTGGGTGCAAACCATGCCCCTCCTAGGCTCTACATTGAACTGCTTCTCTCTGGCCGGATCTTTAGCTTTGCTTCCCAGAGGAAAAACATGGAAAGAGAAGGTTCTTAGTGAGCTCCCACAGCAGAATGATGACCAGTGAATGCCCTTGGGAGGGGTGGGCAGTATATTCTCTGTGGTTAGCTGGGGATTCTGGGCTGTCTGTCCTGTAGCCAGGCTAGAGCAGAGGTTCTTCACCCAAAACCTTTGCTGTGCAGCAACATTTATTTGGGGCATGAGATGGAGCAATAGTTCTGCAATGACAGTGGCCCAAAGGTAAATCTGTGAAGTTATACTTGCAGGAACATTCTTTTGCACTGATCTTTCACCTGGCAAGCTGGTACAAGCTGTAACTGTAGGACTCCTTGCTAGTGTGAGCTACTTCAGGAGATCAGTACTGGCACGAAGGGAGTGATGAGGGGATGCTAGAGTGGTGCTTCTCTCCCATCATCTGGTACAGGTGGCATATCCTGTGAGTTCAATGGTCACGCTTGCAGCCCCCCAGGATTCCATCCTTGCAGAAACAACCTTTTTCAACTCAGATGGGACCAAGTCCTGCCAGATCAGTGTCCAGCAGCATAAGCTGTTACGTGGTTACAGGGAAGGAGACGAGATAGGCCAGGAGACAGAGCACACATCCTCCTTCGCAAGGGCCATGCTAAGGTGCTATCATTTGAAGGGACCATTAAAGGACTGTGTATAGAAGTTCTACAGCAGGGGGGCTACTAGGGGGGCTTCTTTTTGCTGTCAGCTAGCTCATGGGATGGGACTAAGGGACGGGTGGAGGTAGGTCTGTTTGTGCTGGTGTCAGATTAGGACACCCCAGCCTGTGTTGGAGGTCAAATATAAAGAACAACCTCCTCTACAGTTATCACACCTGTCTGACAATGAATCGTAATTCATAAAATGGATAAATAATCATTTTATCATAAGGAAATTTGATAAACAGGGTAATGGAGTGGGTAACACAACAGGCGATTGCAGCTACAGCTACAGCTGAGTGCAAGAACCTCCTGTTCAGCACCAGAAGGGGTTTGCTGCTCTGTTTTGCACATAACATCATGTACCTGCAACACAGAAAGGTTGGGCTGGGAGACTAAGCCTCTCACAAAGATGCTTCCCTAGCAAATGTCATGGCAGTCCTGAACAATGACATCGCCCTTGGCCTGGCACCAGTGTGGTTGGTTGGGTTGGTGCAGTGGCAGGTTACTAGGTCAAGATAAAGCCATGAGCCCATCTGTCTCACTGTGCCACACATGGCAGTGCTGAGAACCCAGGGACATGTCACTCTGCAAATTCACTTTAGGTGGAGTGAGGAGCTGGGGATAAGTACTCAGTCTGTCATGGGAGCTGGCACCCACTGCAGAGGTCCTTTCCTCCATGAGCAGTCATCAGCAAAGATGCCATCCAAGCAGGGGCATCCTTGCAGTGCTGACCAGTATTTTTTCACCCCCAAGCCTGTTTTGCTGAACTTTCTTCTTGTTCCAGCCATGGGCTCCTCACTTACCCTGGTTTCTCCTCCATTAATACAAATCCTTATCTCACCCAACTTCAGTCACCAGGAGTGGGAACTGTATGACTAAATGCAGACAGGTAAAAGGCCTAGAGGTCTTGCCACAGTCCCTTTATAGTTGATTGAGATCTATCTGTACAGACAGGGGAATTTAGGTGCAGTTGTTTTAAAGCAATTGCAAGCAGTCTGAGTGAATTGAAACTCCAGAGGGCCTTTGGTGACTACAAAGGGAGCTGAGGTACTCCCTCAGCTCCAGAAGTCAAGTTTGCAGAGACTGACTGGTGAGTATTGTGTATGTCAACCCAGTCCCACTTGGCTGCCTTGTCCTTCAGGAGAGACAAAAGCAAAATACTCGGGTCCACAGGGCATCTCAGCCTACCTGCCCTAGACATGTCTCCTGCTGTGGACTGCACATGTGTCACAGGTAGCTTGTAGGAGACAAGTTAGTAGATGAGCTTTACTCTAAACTTATTAACTCTGGCTGAGCTGTTGAGAGCTCATGAGTGTGGGCCCAACACTATGGCTGCAAGAGGATGACTGCAGAGCAAGCAGCCCAGAGCTGTGTGCTGGCTTCCTCACTTCAGAGCATTCCTGGGCCCCACCAGTATGCCTGGTATGCCCCAAAAGGGACTGCATCTCTGGCCTGAAAGGCTGTGGGCTATACTAGAGCCCGCCTGCAGAGATCAAGCTCGTGCCTTGGAGAAGAGTGTGAATGTAGATGGAAACCCTAGCTTGTCAGAAACATCTCCAACAGAGAAACCTTGGGGACCAGAGCATGCTTAAGAGGGTGTCTTGTACCTAGGTCTCCCTCATGTTCTTTCTCCCTGGATCCAACCATTTAACATTTCTCAGGGCTGCCATCTTTCTCTGCTTCCATGCCTATGGGGTCAGGGTGGTGGTGTCCAGGCCTGTGACCTGTCAGACCACTGAACACCTCCATGACTTTGATGGAGAACTGCAGACTTCAGGTCAACCATCCATAACAAGACAAAAAGTACATCTGTAGAACATCACAGAAAGGGAGGAGGGCAAATGGCACAACATGACCTACAGGAAAGGCTGGAGAGGGACTTTTTACAAGGACCTCTAGTGATAGGACAAGTGGGAATGTTTTCAAACTGAAGGAGGGTAGATTTAGGTTAGATCTTAGAAAGAAACTCCTCACTATGAGGGTGGTGAGGCACTGGAACAGGTTGCCCAGAGAAGTTGTGGTTGCCCCCTCTTTGGATGGAGGCCAGATTGGATAGGGCTCTGGGCAACCTGGTTTAGTGAGAGATGTCTTTGCCTGTGGCAGAGGGCTGGAGCTAGATGATCTCTGAGGTCCCTTCCAACCTAACCCAGTCTATGATTCTATAATTAGATTCAAGTGATGGGGTACTTCTCCCAACATCCCTCTGTCTCCCCCGGTCTCAGCGTCTCCCACCAGACACAGTGTGAGGTGTCGCCCAGGCATCGCAGTGCCAGAGCGTCGCTCTCCCTCCCTTTATCTGCAGATCACACTATACTAACGAGGCACACGTACAATGTTTGTGTGTGCATGTGAGAGACGGAGCGCTGACTCCTGGCCAAGTCAGAAAAATCATTAGTTACAGGCTCTGCAGGACTGAACTTGACGAGGAACTTGGGGCTTTGCCCCGACAGCGCTAGGCGCTGGTGCATTATTCAGTTTGTGGCTATGTTGATTTGCAGATCTAATCGCTCCAACAACACATACAGAAAATTAATTTGGACGTGGGCCTGGTTTCTAGAGAAAGTTGGACCTAAAGGCGGGAGGTTGGTCGTGTGGCTGAGGCGAAGGCCCAGGCTGGGGAATATCTAATTCCCAGCTTTTCAGCTTCATGGAGGACATGGGGTAGGGATGGAGCAGCAAGGAGCCATGAAGGTTAGTGACACTGGAGAATGTGATAAACGGAACTTCATCCCCATTGTGTCTTCCAAAACCAAAGCCCTAATTGCTCATAACTGGCTGACTTAATATCTCTTGCTCTGGTGAGAGATGAGTTGGGTAAAAGGGGGTGATGTTTTTCTCTCCCCAACAAAGGAGTGAACCCTGAGAAGTATTGATTCATCAGCCTAAAAATACATCTGTTCAGAAAAACTTTGCTATTGAGGGTCAAATCAGATGCACTATTCCTGGACTGCCAAAGCCTTCAGCCCTCGCTGATGGCTCCTGCTTGCATCAGAAATCAGCATCTCCTCACAGTGGAGAAACAAGTGGTCCCCAACAGATCTGGAGAAGAAGCCATGGGCTTGGGGTGCCCTCAGCTGGTGGTGGGATGCTGCGTGCCCTCCTGCCCAGCCTGCATGAGCCCATGCTGTGAGAGTGGGTAGCTGCCCAGCACACAGCCTGTCTTGAATTACCTGGCGAGCACTCTCCTTCATTTTGATTGCAGACCCTTTAACGTCGCCTGCAGCCAGCCCTGGATGTGCTGAATATCTTCCTTTTAAAATGGGAATTAAGAGAGCATTAGGGACTAATTAGGTCTAATCAACAGCAGTGGCTGTTTTAGACCTGGTGCCTCCAGTTGACATCAAAGGGCAGAGGGGATGGGGTGAAGCTGGAGGAAGTGTTATCAGCAGCAGGGAAGATTTAGACCCTGCAAATTCCCCTCTGGCAGGGTTTTGTGTGTCCCTAATCCCTGTGTACCCTGCGGGCAGGGAGGTGGCACAGTCCTGTCCCACAGCAGATAGATGGGCTGGAGAAATCCTGGTGGGAAACCAGCATCATCATTGATGTTTCCTGGGATCCACTTCCCATGTCATCTGCCTCTGTGAGTGGCTGCTGATGAATTTGGTAGAGCTGGGACTACCCCAAGTAGTGGGACACATCTATGGAGTTTCCAGAGGAGAAGGTGAGGAACAGTGGAACAAAATCAGTAACAGAGGGAGGTGGAAGGGGACATGGGGACATATTCAAAACTGGGGGAAGAAGGGAGGCAGCTATTTGCCTCCCCTGGAGGCTTCCTCAATCACGAGGACAGGTGAGTCAAGGCTGCTCAAGAACAAAGCTGCTCGTTAGTGATGTGACGTGTGTTGAATGCAGGACCCCAAGCCAGGTGGGATTTACTTGCTCAGAGGGCAAAGCACCTGATTCACACACGGCTTACCCCAAACTTAAAAGTTTCACACAATTTTCTGCATATAAGAGGGACATCTATTGTAAGGGCCTGTACTGTCCAAATCACATGGCACAGTCTGAGGGCACGGGCACAGTACAAACCCAGTGGTACCTGCCTTCCATCTGAAGCATCACCAGTTATCTCTGTGATGAGTGCTGCAATGACTGGGGTGGTTTTGCCACTGCTGGAAAGTCAGGGATCAAGCTCAGCACCATGGGAGATGTTTTCTGCCCTCTGACAACACCGATGATCTGGGATGAGAAAGATGAATCTTTCTTGCAGAGATTCTCCTCTCAATTCCGTTTACGTGGCAGTATCGAACAGCTGCTTGGTTGGGGCGGGACGGTACGGATATATCAAAACCTTTTAATGGAAAGTCAAATCCCAGCAGACGGCATTTTGGAAAACAACAACTATTTACAGGGTTGTGGACGCAAATGCCCTTGAATGATACAAACCGTCTTAAGGGGAATTTTTGTGGCTGATTAAGCGTAACCACAAAGCTTCAAGAAAACATGTGTTTATTTTAAGTAAGTAATGTTGATTACTAATGAGAATACTTAGTAGATATGATCAAAGGTAGCTGAAGTGCCGTCATGATATCAAAGACTGGGATGGAACGCTTAATTTAGATGTTGAAAAGCCAATCTAAGGTGAGTGTCTTGAAAGTAAATATCATTAACAGTATCTAGATTAGACCAAGGTATAAAAAGAGTTGGAGGTAACAGCTTTCAAATCTCTCGTATAAACAGGCAGGTGATGCCGTAGCTGGGGGAGGTGAGTCGGACACGAAACCTGGGGTATGGGATGGAGTGTGCATATGGCATGCACTGCCCCTGACTGGGCTCCTGGCTCTGCCCATTGGCAACTCAAGGGTGCTGGCTCTTGGAAGCCAGGATGGTTTCTTTCTGCTCCAGCTTTCCCACAGGGAAGGGAGTGGGTTCCCTTGCACGAAACATCTCCAGCTTGAGCTCTGATGGAGGGCTTCTGTTGAGGAGGTAGCTTGGGAAGGGGGTGGCCCCTCTCCTGGCTCACCTCTGGATGGTGACCACTGTCAAGAGATCAGTCAGACAGATGTGACTAACAGTGTAGTTCACTGCTCAGCATCCAGTTGTCTTTGCCTCCTCCTTCATAGAAGCATAGAATCATGGAGCAAAGCTGGAGATGGGTAGATTTAGACTGAATGTGAGGAGGAAGTTCTTCACCGTGAGAGTGGTGAGAGCCTGGAATGGGTTGCCCAGGAAGGTGGTGGAGGCCCCATCCTTGGACGTGTTTAAGGCTGGGCTGGATGAGGCCATGGCCAGCCGGATCTAGGGTGGGATGTCCCTGCCCATGGTGGGGGAGTTGGAACTGGATGATCCTGTGATCCCTTCTAACCTTAACTCACTGTATGACTTGGTCTAGGTGATCCTGTTGTGGCAGGGGAATTGGACTGGGTGATCTTTTGAGGTCCCTTCTAATCCCTAATGATTCTATGATTCTGTGATAGAATGGTTTATGTTGGAAGGGACCTTAAAGATTATCTAGTTCCAATGCCCTTGTTATGGCCTCTCATTGGAAACCTGATTTTCTCTCCCATCCCTGTTTTGCCCTGTTAGCCCCTATTAGCTTGAGGAAAATGCTTCATATGACCCCAGTATCACCAGCTCTCTGCTCTATTTTGTAGCATCCCTGCAGTGAAGCACTGATGGGATTTGGGCAGGTAGGAACTTATATCCTCTCGTCTCCCCACTGTGCAGTGCAAGAGGGGACATGTTATTAATTTGCCCTGGATTCATCCCAAGTAGCCAGTGCTAACTGGAAAAAAACTGGGATGTGTCTGAGCCATGGTCCATGATGTCTTCTGCTAAACACCTGTTTCGAGTCTCTAATCTGGCCACCTCCCTGGTGGCTTCAAGAGACTTGTGTCCCCACTGCTGTCTTCCCGGAACATTGCAATTGACCCCCTCTCCATCTCTGCTCCTGCCACCAAGGAAAAGAGAGCATTCCTGCTCAACATTGGCAGCTCAAATACTCTCATGATGTCCAGCACACCCCATCTGTCTCCTGTGCTTTCCACCTTGGAGACTATGTTCTATTCCACATGTTTCCCTGGACTGAGCCCCTTTGATCAAGTGCCGCGGGGCAGTTAGCAAGCGCTAGAATTTTGCTCTGCCTTGTGTAGCTTGGGAGAGATTCACTTTCCTGTTGTGGAAGTTGGAGAGGACAGAGGGAGCCTGCATCTTTGGGGATGCTTGGCATCCTGGCTAGCCTACTGCAGGTCCATCAGGCCCTCAGTGTGTGCACCATGACTGCTTCCTTGGTGGCACTGGTGGACCTGCGTGGCACCGGGAATGCCAGAGACAGGAAGAAGTGTTTCTCAGAGATGTGTCTCAGGAGGGCTAAAGGAGGGTGGCATTGGAGCCAGGAGTGCCTACTGATGAGGCAGCTGGAAGAGCTGAGTGCTGCTCCTGAACGCTGATGCTTTCCAGAATCATTAAAAAAAGGGTTAAAAAAGGTGCTTTCCAGAGCAGCAAATTTAAAGCCTCCATGTGCTACACGCAAACATGGATTGACACTCTAGCCTCAAGAAGTGCCAGAGCTAAAGGGCACTGAAAGCTTTTCAAAGTCCTGGTGTTCCCATGCCCTGGCTGGATCCCTATGCAGCCCTGGTGCAGCTTGGGCTCTGCTGGGCGCTCAAACATCTCATCTCCATGAGCAGTGACAGTGCCGTGCCCGAAGTCTTACCAGGCATCTCTTTGCTCTCAAGTGTTTTTCAGGCTCTTGAGTTGTAACAAGAATAACAACAGAAAGGTCCAAAAGGTGGTGTTTTAAGTAGCTTGAGAACAAATCACTCCCCTGTTTGTTCGAGTGTCACCTGCTCTGTATGTACTTGGTGATACGGATGTACTGTTTTCTCTTGAGCAATGAGGATCTGCATTTCTAATACTTCAGAAAAAAATAATCTAGCATGAACAAAGTGATTTCTGGCCCTCTTTGCATATTACAAAGCAGCAAGATGGGCACAAACCCAATTCCTTTGTTCTTTTCACATCTCTGCGACTGCGAGCGATATTTGTCAAGAGATTTGAGGCTGCAGATGAAAAGTGCTACCTACAAACCAAGTATTACTGCTGCTTTAAACTAGCACCCTTTGAGCCAGCCGGCTGTCCCTGTTTTAAGGGAGGCGTGTGGCCAAACAGGTAGGACAGACAGCGGCTGCCAGGATGCCCTGGGTCCTTGGCTCGTCCTTGCCACTGACTGCTCAACAGCAATAGGTACAGCCCATGCTGCTGTCCAGCATGGACCCTCGTGAGGTGGACACTAGCACTGGGGTAGCAGCAAGGAATGCAAACCTGGTGTGGCAAGCTGCTACATCTTTTTAAGATTAGATAGACCATGAGCTGGAGCTGAGTAAGCTACTTCAGTGCTGGCTGTGGTGGCTTTAACGCCAGAAGGTCACTGCATGGTGTGTGAGCCGGTCTTGGTGGCATGGTGGTTAATGTTGAGCAGCACAACTTTGGGTGGATATACCGGGAGGCAGGATCTCTCCTGTCTGACCATCATTTTTTGGAAAAGCCAGGCTGAGCTCTCTGCAATCAAAGTGCAAGAACATGGGGAGGTTTGATTTGATTGTATTTTTCAGATGACACATGTACAATGGCAAAACTTTGCTGCACAGAAGTAGCTGGGAGATGCTCTGCTGTGTCCTACCATCACACTGGGATGCAACCCACAAGTGGGGAGCCATCCTGGTGTCCTCTGCACCAACAAAGAGAAGCCCATCCATGACATTATGTTCTGCACAACAGCAGCTTGGATTAAGAAGGGGGTTTTGTGCTGGAAACTCCATGAATAAGAATGTTAGGAATTGGCTCAAGTCACCAGTGACATAATTAGAAGGCTTTTGATATGCCAATTTGGCTGATCTCAGTTACTTCCCCCTGGTGCTGGGGAGTGTCAGCAGAGGGATTAGCCTCCAGCCACTTCCTGACACTCTGCTAAATCTTCTCCCTCTTTGTTCTTCATCCAAGACAGGGGAAAAAAGGGAAAACAGGGAAGCAGCTCAGAAGATACCGAAGCAAAGCAGCGTGCGCCGAATCCCTGACCTGCCTTCAGTTTACACTACAGGCCCTCCTTAGGGGCGTAATGCAATTACAGCTATAACTGGGTGCTGTATGTTTTAATCCCATTAGAAACAGCCCTTTAACAGCTCCTCGCTGACTGTAATGTGTAATCTCATTAGAGACACTACCTTTATACCTTGTACAAGAACATCCAAGCAGGAATCAAAGGCTGGGCTAAGGCTAACATGTTTTTTTTTTACTTTTAAAACACCTTCTGCTCTCTTTCTTGTGTTTGAGATGCTGGAGCACAAGAGAAGAACAGAAGATTTAGTGGGACCTGACTGGATGGGTTTTGGAGTCAGTACTTCATGCCTCCTCCAGCACCCGTCCTGCCCTGCCAGAGACAGGTAGCACTGTGCTTGGAGGAGGTGCACAACCCTTGTGCCTACCAAGTCTCCTGCTCTGGCACACACACGGAGAGGTAAAATTGTCCTCACCAACCTCAGGTCTGTCTCTGAGCAAGTTAAGGACAAATGTCATCTGGGGCTGGGCCAATACTACAAGGATTTCTCCTGCTGGAGCGTGTTTCACTGCGGTGCCTCCCACAGTAACGCACTGAGCTGACCAAAGCCCTTGTGTGTGGGTACAGCTGTGTCTACACCACGTCTGCTCGTGTTGCTCTGCCAAAAAGGGGAAGGAGAAAGGGAGCGGTGATTTTTTAAAAGATGTTTTCCTCAAGGATCTGTCACAGAATCAGAATTAGTGAGGCTGGGAAAGACCTCTAAGATCATCCAGCCCATTCTGTGACCTAACATCGCCACAACCACCTAGACCATGGCACCAAGCACCACATCTAGTCTTTCCTTAAACACCTTTCCTTAATCATCTAGTCTTTCCCTGTACAGTCCACATCAATGTCTGAGCACACTTTCCGTGAGGAAGGGCTCCCTAACCTCCAGCCTAAACCTTTCCTGGTGCAGCTTCAGGCCCTGCCCTCTCATCATATCACTAGTTGCCTGGGAGAAGAGCCTGACCTCCATCTGACTACAATATCCCTTCGGGTAGTCATAGAGAGTGATATGGTCCCCCCTGAGTCTCCTTCAGGCTAAACAACTCCAGCTCCCTCAGCCTCTCCTCATAAGACTTTTGCTCTAGTCCAGGGGTCCTCAAACTTTTTAAACAGGGGGCTGGTTCACTGTCCCTCAGACAGTGTTGGGGGCTGGGCTATAGTTTGTGCTGCCTGGCTTGTCCTGCCTGGGAGTGGGAGGGAGAGACGGAGGAGCCGTCGGCAGGAAGAAGTCAACTGTGGCTGATCGGCGGGGAGGGGGTGAATACCGGTGGACTGGCAGGCCGGATTGGACACCCTAGAGGGGCCATATCTGGCCCACAGGCTGGGGTTTGAGGACACCTGCTCTAGTCCCTTCACCAGCCTCACTGCTCCTCAGGACCCGCTCCAGCCCCTCAATCTCTTTCTTGAAGTGAGGGGCCCAGAACTGTTCCCATTACTTGAGGGGAGGCTTCACCAGTGCTCAGTGCAGGGGAAGAATTACATCCCTAGTCCTGCTGGCCACACTATTTCTGATACAAGCCAGGATGGCATTGGCTTTCTGGGCCACCTGAGCAACTGTCTCATTTAACTTCAATCTTTGATGTTTTGGGCCAGCTTCAGGCTAGTTTCCAGCGGGGGAAGGCAGGCTTGAGGACATTCGGCTCCTGTGTCTTACATGAAAATAAATTCCTGGGCAGTTTCTGGGTAGATTTAAGCAGAGATTATCACCAGTGTCCCAACCATAGGCCAAGACTGGTGGGGCTGTGCTGCTTGTCCAAGGATTCAAGCTCTCAGCAGAGCATCTGACCAGAGCTGGACAGTGGTTCACATGTCACTGCAGTCCTAGTTCAGCTTAGATGATATGGAAATAGCAGCTCAGCCAAAAGAGCTGTGAGGGAGAGAACAAGGCTCAGACAGAGCAACAGTGGTCAGCAGGACAGGACAGACCTGTTGTGCAAGGACTGTAGGGCAGTCCCCTCCCCACTGCCAAGAAATGAACACACTGCAGGACAGGCAGGACCCAGCCCTGGTCTCTTGCTGAAGGGAGAACAGCTGTCCCCCGCTTAGTCTGAGTCGTGGTGTGAGTTGACACGGACCAGAATGACAATCAATTACTTGGGCACAAACCTATTCAAAGGAGGAGGAAAGGGATGCTGTTGGGCTGAGCCACATACCAGTCTGGTGTTTGGGGGTCACCTTGCTTGCCTTTCTGATGGGGCTTAAGAGATCTTTGTCTTTGGGATTCAAAGACATTTATTTCTGCGAGGGGGGTGATGTTAAACCCAGCAGATTCACAGGGGTGATAAAGCACTGCTTCTTGCTCTACTGTAATTGCAACTTCTGACAGCTCTGATAAAATAAAATGAGGTTCTCGAAAGCATCCACCCAAGGCTTTGTGGGGCTGCAGTCAAGGTTGTATTTAAATGCTTCTAATAAGTACTTGCAGCAAATGGGAAAGACATGCAAATCAGATGTCTAATTGAACGGGCCTTTGAAGGAATATCCCAAGCCGCTGGGTAATTGATGGGTTATCTTTCTACTGGCTTGCCTTGATTGCATCTCCTTCCGCATGAGTCTTTCCTAGGAGTCTGGTCTGACAGGAAAACCTGTGCACCATCACGAAACGCAGCTCTTCATAGATCGAAGGAGAACATTTGCTGCCCAACAGTATGACCCTTCTGCAGGGAAGTGATTATTAGGATTTCTCTAGACAGATGTTTCTCACAGGCATGGAAGTACCTTATCACACTGCATCTGAACACTGCCCTCAATAAACTGCCAAACAACCTGCCTCACCAAGTGAAGTCGTGGCAGAGAAAGCAGGTCTCCTACCAAGTTTCTCAGGCCCACTTTTCCAGCAGGCGTAAAATTATGTGACTGTCTTCATTTGAATGTAGAGATGCTCATTTGTGCTGTATGGAAATGTGACTTGTCTGACCCATCAACCCCATTGTTGTTTTATGAGGGTTGATTAGTGCTACCTATATGAACTGTGCTTTGCTTAGGAGCTTGGTGTCTTCTTTGTGCAAGGACCAGTTGCTAGCTGCTGCCATTACAAACAAGAAGACTTGTGGCTCAGCAATGGACATGATTCCCAAGATTCCCAAGCTGGAGTGTGGAGTTGCTCTGAACCTGTTTGGACTCAGAATTGAGGCACAAACCCCTACATCTGGGGACGTTTAATAGAGCTGACTGGGCCATATGAGCCCTTTCCAGCATCTCTGCTGACTCAGAGGGCCACATTTTGTCAGAGAATATGTTGGGAGGAACCTTTAAACATCATCTAGTCCTAACCCCCTGCAGTGAGCAGAGAGATCTTTAACTATGACAGGTTGCTCAAAGCCCCATCAAGCCTGGCTGCAGGGATGGAACTTCTGCTTTGTCTCTGGGCAACCTGTTCCAGCATTTCACCACTCTCATTGCATAGAACTTTTTCTAACATCTAATCTAAATCTATGTTGCTCTATTTTAAAACCATTGCTCCTTGTCCTGTTGCTAAACACCCTTGCGAACAGTCTCTCTCCAGCTTTCCTGTAGCCCCTTTCAGTTCCTGGAAGGCTGCTATAAGGTCTCCCCAGAGCCTTCTCCAGTCAACCCCAACTCTCGCAGCCTGTCCTCATACGAGACATGCTCTGGCCCTTTGATCATTTTAGTGGCCCTCCTCTGGACATGCTCCCCCAAGTCCACATCCTTATTGTGTTGTCAACCATGTGTGGCACCTGAGGCCACTTGAGAGATACCTGAGACAATCCCAAAGGCTGGTTTATGTGTCCATGGGAGCCTGGTGTTCTTCCTGAGCATCAGCTGGGGGCTGAATGGGATATTTGAGTGCATCTCAACACCTCCCTTAAGGCAACAGATTTTTTAGTCAACGAGTCTGCTGCTCAGTTGGAGTTAAAAACACTTCCCTGTACTTCCTGGTGACAGGAGGGCAGATTTATCCGTAGTTTCACTTACCCCAACTGATTTCTACAGATTCTGGAACAGGGTCTCAGGGGTTCTGAGCCAGGACCATCCCCAACACTGAGCCCACTGCTTAGTTTATCTTTAAACCTTACAGGCACAGAACCTTCCACTTCAAGCCTCTATACCCCAACAACACCCTCAAGCTCTCCACATTTCTGTGAAGCACAAGGATCCTGGGTGTATCCTGCTGCACTTGAAATGCACAAACACATTTGCCCACATGCCCAGCCCCTTCCTTTTCATCCCTCCTTCTGCTGCTCACTCCAGACCCAAGGCTCTCTCCTCTCTTCAGCTACATTTGTCACAATCATTCATTCAGTTCCTTCTACATTTTTGCCTGTTATTTATAGTTCCTTTTCGATCTGTGCCTAAATACCTCACTTTGCACTTCACTTTCCATTTTCCAGTTCAAACCAAAATATTAATAGTGATAGCCTTCCAGATCCCCCACATCCAGACTGTGCTTTAGCAGCTCTGCCTGTCTGTCACCATTTTGTAATGATGATGCACCCAGGCACCCCCTGACAGGGCGAGGTGGGGTAGGCAGAGCACAGTCCCACTCTTGCCGGTCTCTACATACTGCGACTGTCTCGCCTGCTGTTGGATTTGTCCCAGTGCCACCGTGAGTTGGCTCTGCCAAAGCACCACATCTGAGGGGTGCAACAGAGGGGCTGTACTGGAGCACTTCTCATCACAGCCATCCCCATGCAGGAACTTGGTCCCAGTTCTTGCTCAGTGGCCCTGCTCACTGGTACTGGGCAGCTTTTTTTTCTTGTCCGTTTGCTTGCCAATATTTGCCACCTGGCTACATTGGAGTTTTTGCAGTGCTGGCCCCTTTCCTGAGGATCACTCTTCCCACGCGCCTTTGACTCTCCCACCAAAGCTTTCATCCAGACTGTCCACACACAAGCCTTGAGAGACAGGGTTAACACATGGTGTGAACCTGGCTGTATGCCTGCCTGGGCATACAGGTTACAGCCCGGGTTTCGCTTCAAAGCAGGCATTGACCTGTCTACTGTGCTGCAAGAATGGAGTTAAAACCTGGAGAGAAGCTTTGATTTGGGTAGCTCGCCAATGGTGGCCACAGTTCACTTGGACTGTATTTCTGACCAGTACCTCTATTCCTCTGCTTCCCAGACATCAGGAATTTCTCACTGTTTTCAGCTCTTAGTCCACCACTCTTGTTGGAGATAGTTCTCAGCATGAACAGACACAATTGGTGAACACCAAACTCAAGATGTGTGTCCCAAGATCTCTGCTCTCATGAGCATGCGTCTCCATCTTGGCAGCAGCAGGTCCCTTGGGACAGACCCAAGATGACCCATATGACCCTAATTTCACTTTCTTTTGATCTCTTTGTATCCCAAAGGATAAATGTGGGAACCCAGGGAGAAGGATGGGAAATGCCATACTTCAGATACTAATGAAGTCAAAATCCTTCCTGGCTGGGAGGGTTGAAGTTGGGGCCACACTGTTACTTGAGGTGCCAGAGGCCTTGGAAATCTCTTTCCCTCTTCCAGATGCCTCTAAGACTTGCAGCAGCACTGCTAGGAGACCTGAGGGTGGACAGTTACTCTGTCTTACCTAGATTAGATGATGAAACTCAAAATCCCTAGTGCTGTGAGCTGGGGATGTGCCAGCAGCCAACCCCAAGCTGGTTAGCCATCTCCTGCCACCACCTGGGACAGCCAGAACCTCACTGTATTGCTGTGGTCTCCTGCATTTCTGTGTCCTAGTGCTGGTAAGCACCATTGTGTGACCATCCTTTCCTAAAACGGTGGTTTCAGACAAGCCTGTGATGTCCTCTGGGCTCCATGTCTTTGTGATCACACCTTGCCATGTGCCCTGTCCTGCATGGCCTGTGCCTCTCCATAGGGCAAATGATGTGCTAGGACATGCACCCGTTTTGCCTCCTGCACTGGCTGGCATTGCGCTCTCATGCATCGTACATGCACAGCAACAGCTGATATTGCTGTTTTCTACTGGACAGTTTCATTTCTGCTCTGAATTTCAAACACACGTCTCAGGTGAATAAAACTACCTTCTGGACCTGCCTTTCTTTCTGCACTGGCTGAAGAGTAGGCTGAGATTGGCCTACTTTCGGACAGCCCATGTAAGGTCAGATGAATGCCACCCTAAACACATCAGCTTGCCTTCTCTGTGTCTTGTGTTGCCCCATTTCTGGTTTTCCTGTCACTGGAGATAGACAGTTTTCCTGGACTGCCATCTGCGTTTTTTGCAGATGGGTTGTGCTTTTTCTTCACCCCTTCCTTTTTGAGATCATTGAATCATTTCAGTTGGAAAACACCTTTATGATCATGGAGTCCAATCATTAACCCAACTCTACCAAGCCCACCACTAAGCTGATTTATCAACAGGCTATCGATAAATCATTCATGGCAGCTGTTGATGGCTGATGGCAGCACCCATCTCTTCCAGAGGAGCTTGCCGTGCCCTCTGTGCCACTACAAAGCTTCACAGCATTTTCCAAGTCTCCAAAACACTTACCTGGTAAAAATGTGCTGGCTCTCACCATGCTGTTGATCCCAGGCCAGAGGCCTTAGTGTGACACACCACTTCCCTCCGTCTTTATTGGTAACTTGGGCTGCGCTTCCATTTGAGGTGGTCTTCGCTTGTGCCTTCCCCACCTTGACGACTTTTGCAGGATGAAACACTCTGGTTCCTTGGACCTGAGCACCTCAACCCACATCCTCAACCACGACCAATTTCTCCTCCAGGCTCTCTTTTTCCCTGTGCCCAGTGTTTGCTTCCTGTGGAGATGCCTCAGGATGACTTGGACTAACTCCTCTTAACCTGTCCTTGACTTTTCCCTTTTATTTTTATTTGAATGGGTTAAGCCTCCCTCCCCCACCCCCAAAACTGAAACCAGTTGCTACCTTTTCAGCGCTTGTCATTTTTGGGAGCTGTTTTTGTCGTTTGTTCTTTTAAGATGTAACCTCTCTCCTTCTAATTCCTTCCCTTCCTTCCTGTCTCCACTTAGTATCCCGTTTCTCCTAATGGACTTGACACCTGCCCATGGGTTCCTGCAGTAACCGGGGAAGGGCAGCATCAAGCCTACTTTTGTTTGAAGGTGAAATGAGCCACTGTTTCACCAATAAAAAGTTCTGACTGTCAAGCAGTGTGTTATTCAGGGCTGATGAATAACTTGGAGGAGATCAAAAGATATTAAGCTAAAAGAATCATACAGGAGCCTACGGGACCACACAGATCTCCCGTTCCAGCTAAAAAAGTCCCAGATTAACCCCCCACACCTATCCCCCTGAAAAAAAAAAGCGTGTGTGGTCTTGAACAGCCGAAGAAGCAAGCCATTATTTGTAAGTCTGCTATATAAAGCGTAATTATTATCCTTTTTATCATCCAAGTGATGGTGCAGGCTTTTCCATCTTTACTCACGCCAAGTAGCACCTCGTGTCAGAAATAGCCTCGCTGGTTTGAAGGGGATGAGTCATCCCGCAATCAGGTAGGAGGAGAACAAAGATAGACACGACTTCCCGGACTGGATCACCCCACCGCTCTTGCCCCGATGCATGATCTACCTCCACGGCACCTATCAAAGAGCAACCGCCAGGAGCGGTGGTGCAGGCATGCCCTCCCGATGGCCTGCAGGCTGGAGACAGCCCACCAGAGCAATGCATCTGGTCTGCAGATCCCGCCTTCTCGCTCGCCTTCCCAACAGTTCCTCAGATGTGGGCAGGAGCACGCTGTGGGCTGTATGAACTGTTCTGGCAGCTGGCAGTCCCACTCCCACTCATCTCCTTTCTCATAGCCCCACAACCATCATGTGACCACCACATACTGGGACAACTCCACTGGGGTTACTTTACAAAGAGACCTCTCTTCAGTCATTAGGGAGGCTGATGCCATTCCACCATGGCTGAGGGCAGGCATCCTTTGTGCCTCTTCTTCTTGAGAGAAGAAGAAACTAAACAGCAATGCCATGGCTCAAAAAGTGTATATAATGAAAAAAACAAATCCTTTCTGACCATCACCAGTGGCCAGAGGGTGCTAGGACTAGGAGCCTGCTCCAGGTTAGAACTCACACACACCCTCTGGAACTGGAATTTAAACTTTCACCACTTTTTGTCATTTTTTTTATGAAGAAAGGAATTGTGAGGAGGGAAAGGACCGGCTGCTTCCTCTTGCTTGCCTTCCCTCTTACAATTTGAAACCTGCATCTGGCATCTAAACCATCGAGAACAACTCAGAGCAAATGATACTGGGCTGACAAACCGCCCTGGGTTTCAGGGGAATTAGCTCTTTGCCCAGATGCTCTGGGGTAGCTCTTTAATATCCTGGTGGGAATAACACTGCTAAAAAAGGAAAACCCATTAGTACACGTCTGCTCTTGTAGAGGCTCCTCTGCTTCTGTAAGGGTGAGACCTTACAGGAGGCTCCTGCGTTATTACAGGTATCACCTCAGATAGCTCTGATGATGAGCAATTTTAGAGCAATTTTATTCTCATCTACCCCAAAATGTGTCTCCAGCCCTCACAGTCACTACCACTGATGATTAGAAGTTGCTGTACTTTAATCAACCGGTCCGTTCGCTGTGGTGAACACTGTACTTTGAAGATGCATTAGAGCACACGTAGGGAAACACTGGGTAACATTGGGAGATAAGCAGCTGTGTTTGAAGCTGAGGATCCAAGGAGGGATGGCAGAGCTCAGAAGGTGCGCGAAAAAGGTGGCATCATCCCAGCTCCCTGTAGGAGTCCCAAGGACCCAGGTCTTCGCCCTTGGGTAGGTTGGTTGATTCATGTTCAACATCAAGCCCTGCCTCCTGATGTAACATGCACCACCTTTTGTCTCTCTCCAGCCCTCCTCTCTTTTGATACTGCTCTGCTCCATGGCAAAGACCAAAGTCATTGGCCATCACTTTGTCTCCTGTCCAGTTTGGGTGGAGGATTGGGTGAAAGTGAGCAGATTTTGTTGCCTCTCTTACATAGCTCCTGCTTCACCTTGCTTGCTTTCTTGGGTTCATGTCTCCTAGCAATAATAACTTTAGTACTGCAAAAGCAACAGCAGAGTAAGAACACCCACTAGGCTGACTCCATATGGAGGAGAAAAGCTTAACACTAAACCCTTGGATTCTTTAGGTGGAAAATCATCAGAGACACTTGGTCCCTATAGGAATGTGCACCAGTGCAGGAAACCAGACAGACTATCCAAAAGTAACACCTTAACCCAACAACTAGTGTATGGAAACAGCAATGGGAAGAGAGGTCACCAGTGTATGATCTTCAAAAATTATGTGATCCTTGGGCTTCCTCCATGGTCACTGATGGCTGCTGCCACTGGGTACTAGACCAGCAACCAGCAAGGAAGACAGAGCTTAATTCTGAGCACAGAGTATTGCTAAGGTTAGAAAAGACTAAAGTCCAACTGTTAACTCATCTGTACCAAGGTCACCACTAAACCATGTCTCAAACCACCAATGTGACTTTTAAACATATTCAGGGGTGATGATTCAACCACCTCCCTGGGCAGCCTGTTCCAAGGCCTGATGACCCTTTCAATAAAGAAGTTTTTCCTAAGGTCTAAATCTTGTTGCTCAGTCCCTATTTTAGAGCAACTGGGATAGCAAAGCTTGGGAATCCTGGATCTAATGAGGGGCAGGGCTCTCAGTTTCTTTCCACAAGTTCATTTTACCTGCTGTGAATGAGCGCTAGACCAGCCCAAAAATATACTTTTGAGGATCATCTTTATCTGGAGACATTCAGATACTGGTTTGTCTTGTGCATGTCCCAGAGGTCATACAGGACTGAAGGATGGTTGTTCCAAAGTAGGTAGCTAGGACACCTCTCAGAAACTCCCTGATGGAATAAACATCCCTAAACTCATGAAAGGCAAATCACCTCCTCTAACACCCGGGTGCTTTTTCCATGTGAGCAGGTGCAGATGTTTTCTGGCTTGTGCCTGCCATCAGGCATAGGTTCTACAGGGCTGTTATCTCTCTCATCAGATGATACAAGTTCACACGCTCATCTCCTTCCAAGAATGCAACTGACTTAAAAAGAGTTCAAAAGAAGATTAGGTTTCAAGGTAACTGGAAGCTATTCAGTCAAAGCCAAGCTGCATAAAGTGAGGGGAATCCTCCTTCTACCTCCATGGCTGTGCAAGGCAAGTGGGAACATGAGGAGGGAGCTGTGAAAGTGTGTGTCTTCTTCACAGACACAAACAGGACTGCAAATTGGAGACAACCGCTACAAATTTAGCTAAAGATGCTTTAGAAATTGCAGCTTGCCAATGTTTTGCTTATCAAGCTGCAATGTTTGCTGGCAATTATCTCGGCAAAGCTCACACAAATAAAAACACATGGGATCTCGTCACTGGCACTCCCTTGTCAGTGGGGAGGTTGGTACTGGGGTTGGCACCGGGGTCCACAGAGGCTTCAGCACTTGTGTGCTCCGTGAACAATCCCCAACCCGCTGCCGTGAGGTCCATGGTGCTGAGATGGTGGTGGGTGGGAGCTGTGAGCTGGGGACCTTCTCCCCTGGTAGTTCTCTCTGCCTGTCCCTGTGTCATTCAGGAGCAGCTGGAGCAGCTACCTTCACTCTCCAGTCTGTACTGCCATCATCCTCTCCTGTCTTCCCTCTTAGCTTAACAGGAACACACAGCCTCAACCCACCTCATATTCTAGAAAGCCTTTTATCCAACAGAGATGCTGTGAAGCAGCATCATTTTAGAAATGGTTTGGGCCAAGAGCAAAAGGATGAGGTGACACCAGACAAGGCAAAAATAAATGTACAAAGATGCGGATGGTTATGGCTGGAGTTTGGTTTGGAGGACAGATGTTGCATGGACAAGCTGCAGGAAGGCCTGTGAGGTGTCCTCCTGGCTTGGTGGTACCCTCAGGGTGCAGTGAGACCAGGTTCTTGTGCCTGGAGACAGGAACGGTGCCTGACTCCCAGTGAAAGCCCATCCTGGGCATTAGCTCTCCCACAGTTCTATCAGGTAACATTTATGACAGGATCCTGTTGCACTGGTTGGGACAAGAGAGGTTCAAGAGAGGTTCTTCTCCCCCTCTACTCTGCCCTGGTGAGACCACACCTGGAGTATTGTGTCCAGTTCTGGGCCCCTCAGTACAAGAGGGATGTGGAGCTGCTGGAGAGAGTTCAGCGTAGGGCAACAAAGATGATAAGAGAGGNGGACAGCTGTGTCATTGTATTAAGAGACAGTATGACCCAAGCTCTGTCTGGAGTAGTTTTGGATACAGTTTCACTATAGAGAAGCACATGATGTGCATCTAGCTGCTCCTGCAGCCACAGGGAAATTCCTCAGATCATGGGATAGTTCAGGTGGACAGGGACTTCTGGATGCTGTCTAGCCCAACCTCAGCCCTCCAAGGCTTGGCAACAAACCCTGGGGAAGCCTGACCCTAAGCTTTGCTCTTGGGAGAAATACAAAGGATAGCTTTGCCATGCACCATGGGAGAGTGTTGGTCCTTCATGAGCATCCAAGGCTTGGCCACCACGAGGGCATCAGCAGCTGACTACTCCGGCACAGAGGCACCCACCACTGAGGGCCAAAGGCACATGGTACATACCTTTTGGCCAATCCAGGCCCTTTTATAGGATGTCTACCACCCAGCATCTCCAAGTCTTGCCCCAACCACAGAGCAAAGTTTAGTTGCACAGGGCTGGACAGCAGGAGATAGTACATTTGGGTGCTAAAACCCAAGTGATGCCTTTCCAGCTAGTGCCACCCAACCCACTGGGTGCTACTAGATCCCAGAAAGCTGCTCTGCACCTTCACTGGGGCACACAGCTCTGATGGCTGCTGTGCAATCCTGGTCATATGAAGCTCTCATGCTGCTTTCATGGTCAGGCATGCTTCCCTTCTCCAACATCTGATTTCAGGGTGCTGGGCAGCTAAGCCAAAGGGATTGATAGTTCTGAGAAATGTCACAGCTGTCTTGTGGCTGAAAGGGTCACCCACGGAAGGTCCTCTACACACATCTCGTGAGCAGCTGCTCAGACAAGAGCCTGCACTGCTTCTGTCTTTGCTAGATGCTCAGGGCAATAGATTGGCACCCATTTGCCCTCCCCAGGAATGGGTTCTTTTCTGAGTTTGGGAATATACCCATTTTAATTCTTTATTGGCTGCTAACACATTTCCCATCACTAGGACATGTAGTTTTCCTGTTTCCTTCCCCCTTCTCCCCACCTAGTAAGCAGAAAATCCTTTCTCCCTCCTCATCACAGCTTGCTCAGGGCTGCTTTGTGGGGTCGTGCATCCAGGACACCCTGGCAGCCTGAGTAAGAGCTGCAGCCTGGTACCAGCAGCAGTAACACGTGCTCACTAAACTTGTCATTCCAGTCCAGAATTTTTTAATAATCAGACAGGACTCAATGATTCATTTGTTGCTCACTTGGAGTTTGCTTTGTCCCTCCTGGAAACTAGTGTTCAGGAGGTATGGGTGGTACCAGCCAGCCTCAAATTGTCCCTATTTCCCAGTGGTCCTCAGCACCAACCATGCTGGTGGAGGATCTGGACATGCCTGGGCACAAGGTGACCAGAGCAAACCCACCACCACCACCACCATCACTTTTGCATACCTCTGAAAGTCAGCTGGTTAAAGTAAGTCCTTACTATTTCACTGTCTCCAGCCTGTTCTTGCTCAGTTTATTTCAGATGCCACCTTCTCCCACCCTCACAAAAATGATGAAAGGAGGATTTTGCTGCTGTTGTGCTGGGGCACGGCACCTCTGGGGCTGCCTTTCTTCCACAGAGGAGTGGAGCGTGAGGAAAAGGATTGCGCCCGCTACTTGTGTCTGTTTATTTACAGTGTAAACAGCTCCTGTGCTGGAGCTTTGAAGAGGTGCCGCACATTTGTACACCAAGATCCCTCCATGCTCTGTGTGGTTTTCCCATGTGATCTGAGCTCTTTGAGGAGCGAGTTTTGCTCTTTTGCTTCCATCCTGGAGAGGATGGGGAGGTCCAGAGCAATGCACAGTCCCAGTGAAGGGTAAAGCCTTCAGTGAGGGAAGTTTGGGCTGAATTACCCTGTTTATGGTAACCTGATGCAGTTCAGCTAATGACTGGTAATTTGGTAAATCCCCATTAGGCTGTTGACCACGAGCCCTAAAGTGACTCTCAGGAAGCTGTAGCTCCCATCGCACTCAGCTGAACTACAGCAGCAGAAAAGAGCTACCTGCCCGGACTGAGTGCTGGGTTTGGATAAAATAGATAAAAGTAGATCAATAAGGAGGTAAAAGGATAGATAATAGATAGAAATAGCTAAACAGCCCCCAGAACTGTTTCTCAAAATAGCCATGCAGTAGTTGTTGCAGATGCTATAGGGCATGCTACCCATTCACAGGGAATTATCACCACGGCAAAGTCAATCTCTGCTGAAATCTCTTCGCTAAACTCAAGAAAGCCTTTTAACAAAGCAAAACCACGACAACTTCTTATCACACTCACAGCCTCTTGGCTTTGACAGAAGCAATGATGGATGTCAGAAATCTTATCTTAGCAAAACAGTTCTTAACAATGCCCTCACCCCTGAACGTGATCGTTATCCGCCAAGTTGCTTGACTTACCTATTTACTATAAGCTATGAGTGTGACCATATGCCTCATAATACATTTAGGCTACTTCATTCCCCTGGTTAAATATTAGATTTACATCACTGCAGAGGCAGGAACAAGGTTTAGGTCGTCCAGCAATTACGAGAATGTAGTCTTGTGTCTTGAAATATTTTGCGTCAACACAACTACATCACAAGGAGACTTGGTGCTCAGGTGGTTCTTACCTTGCTGCGTGCTTGACACAGCAGTGACACTGTTTTGTCCTTTCCCTTGCTGTGGTTTAGGGGTCACAGTCCAGCGTCCTACACAGGCTCAAAAATCTCCTTTCTACCCACCTTCTCAAAAGTTGAGTTGATTTTTCTACTGTGCTAAAGGATTTAATGCAGCCAGCAGCTGTTTAGCAGCTGCTGAAGAAGAAAAATGACCGTATTCCCAAGTCCTTCGGTGTGCTTGCATGGCTTTCCTTCTTTTCCTCATGCATCCGCTTTGACTTGTGAGGCTTCTCCTGCATCTGGAACAGCTGCAGCTTCCAACCACAGCTGAGCCCCGCTAGCTACCCATGCCATCAGGCGATGGGCATGGAGGAATGATAGCACCAGCGGGAGTCATTAGGTGTTTTGCATCACAGGGCAGAATGCCTGGTGCAAGCCACCCCTCTCTTGTAGCCTTGCCTGTCCCAAGCGCTCATATTTGCCTGCAAACTGCTCAAGTTCTTTATGGTGTCTTATCACAGAACCACAGCATTATTGATTCTGGGAAAGACCTTCAAGACCATAAGGTCCAGCCTGTGGCATTCCTGCTGATGGATCTCCAAGAACCTCTCCTGCAGCCCCATGCATGACCTCTGCTGGGGGTGGAAGTCTCTTGAGTTTAACTCCTCTTCTTGGTAGCCATGCCTTGCTTTGGTAGCAGCTGCAAGACACCTGCCTGGAGGGACACAATGATGCAGATAGCAGTGGTGGAGGCTTATGCCTTGCAGGTTCCCATTAAACTCATGCCTGGGGAGGGCAGGAGGACACAGGGCACCAAGAATCCGTTGGTCTTGGTGCTTTGCGCCAGATGTGAGATGTGAAACTGTTACATTGAGGCACCCAGCATCACCTCTGCTCCCTTCTAGGGAAAAAGGCCTGAGAGTTTCAGTGCTCACAGGAGAAACCCTTCAGGAGGAGGAGACCAAAGCAGAAGTGCGTTTACACACCAGTCTTGCAGATCCCCAACCCTTGAAGCCAAGCCCTGGGTTGAACCCGGGCTGCTCCAGCAAAGCAGACCCCGCCTGACCCCAAGCTGTGCCATGGGGCAAGTGGGGCTCTGTGCAGCTGCAAAACTCCCACAGTCCCCATCACCCCACTACTGCTGTGCCCATGGGGTGGTGCAGGGGATGCAGTGCTTTGGGGATCAAGGGCGATGCTGTGTGTGGGTGAGGCTGCCTCAGCCTGGAAACCGAGTGGTTAATTTGTTTGTTTCCTTTCTGTATAGGATATTGTTACCAAAAAAAGAAAAGAGGGGGGTGGGGGGAAAGAAAGAAAGAAAGAATTGAGAAAAAAAAGAGGCTGGGGCCAAATGATGAAAAGCCCTCTCTCCTGCAGCTATGAAATCTCACCCGGAAGGCGGTGAGGGAAGTGTCTTCCAACAGGGTACAAAGTCAGCAGCAGAGCTTTGAACTGGGGGGGAACTCCGTGGCGGCGTAGAGCCCTGCCAGCGAGCCCCAGCTGTGCATACCTCAATCGCAGCTGAAGGTGTTGGGGGCTGCACCCTGAACCCCTGAACCACTCAAGGATGAGCTCAGCACCCAGAGACAGACCTGCTCCTGCACAGAGGTTTTTCATTGGACAGGCAAGAGAAACACATGTTCCCAAAAACTGACCCACGCGGCGGCCCCATCTTGGTTTGGGTTATATGTTGCCCTGAGATGCTACTGGTGGGAAGCCTGGCCCCACAGCCTGTTGTGAGACCAACATTTTACCCTGGCTTCACCGGGGCTCAGCTGTCCCCTCACCTGTCCCTTGGTAGCTCGCGGGTCGCCATTCCATGCCTCCATCACTGCCATGGGGCCCCGAATGCCCCCGTTTCCCTTTGCCACAGGTGCTCTGAATACACCAAACAGGGGAAGGTTTTACTCAAATATGGTAACAAGAAAGCTGGGGTTTGGAAGGGATCCCAAGCTACTTGGGGGAATTTGGGCAATTATCCCACCATGCCTTTTTTAAATTTTAATTTCACTCTAATGATTTCAGAGGTGCCTTCTCTCCATCTCATTTCCAAGTGAAAATGCTTAGGTACTGAACCAAGGAAGGAGATCAAAAATGGATTTAGGTGCCTCAGAATTAAAGTAATCTTTGGGACCAGCAATGGACTCTTGGTGGAGCTGGAAGCCAAGTGGAGTTGCTGCTGCTAGGCTGTGCTTTTGGTGGAGGTGTCCCTAACCCTGGCATCAGGTCTGGTGGGATCTCTGGGGAAAGCACAGGAATCTGTGTCCCCATTTTTGGGAGCAGACCGTAACTGGGCCAGGCAAGAGAAAAGCAACACCAAGAGCATCTGGGCAAGGTGCAAAGGCTCAGGACCTCTCCTTCAAATCACCCCAAATATCCTCAGCAGCAAGCCTTTGCTGCAAGGGCCTGTCAGCTGCCTCCCTTCTCCTCCCTCGTCAAGAGCTAATCCTATAAATGGCCATTTGAGGGAGATTTTTGCAGTATTTGCTCATGAAACCACTCCCAGTTTTGCTGTTTTCTCAGTGGCTTCCAGTTATCGGATCACCCTGCTGCTCCCAGGGATCTGGTGACAGGCAGCTTCACCCCTGGGACAACACTGAATGGATGAGACGCCACAGAATAAATCTCCACGTCGTAGGTATTTCTTTGGGCTGTAATCCACAAGTAAACATCCTGCCACTTGAACCTCTTCTGCACTGCATGGTGGCCACCATCCCCAGAAACAGTGCTGTGACAAGCTGTGCTGGTTCAGAAATGGGGCAGGGGGACGGAAGCGATGAGCAGTTTTGGGCTTTTTGTGGGCTGATGGTTTGGCTGGGCTTTTGGTCCTGGTGCTGAGGAGCATTGCCACCAGGCAAGGGACATGATGCCATGATTTCTGAGTCATCCACAGAAACCATTCTGTTCTTTGAGGTGAAGGATGAAGTGTGGAGACCCTGTGAAGGACGACAGAGGAATGTCCTCATCTTTGCACCACCAAGGTGGAACAAAACATTGTGCCTCAGTTGCTCCTCCCAAGGCAACCCCATGCACAGCTGCTGGAAAGCATCCACCTTAGAGCACCGGTGCAAGGACACCCTCAGACAAGTCTCGAGGCACCCAAAAATGCAGGGGATGTACTGGGAGCACAGACCCCACCAGAGTGGAAACGCTGTGTGGCCAATGGATTTCAGCTTCTCCCTTGTGTTAGCAGCGAAACGATGCCATCATTTGATCACAGTGGTGTTTAATCAGCTTTTTACTTGGAGGAAAAGGGGGTGGTGGTGGGTGGAAGGAGACGCGGGGTGGGAAGTGAAGTAAAAGACCAAGAGAAAATCCCCTTTTCTCGGTGTGGAGAGGGACGTTGCCTGGGTGCTGTGGACCGAAACACCTGCTGCCCGGAGGGAAAGCGAGTTCCCAGGAAATGCAAGAAAGGCACTTTCCAACATGGAATATGTTGAAAAGCAAAGAGGAGGAGAAGGAGAGGGGGTGTGTGGAATGGCTGCTGAGATGTATGAATATTAAAATGATTATAGCACTTAATAAAGTGCCGCACCGGGGAGGAACAATAACAGGTATTGTTGGCAAGCCCGACGCTCAGCTTCCCCTTGATTTGATGTGCTGATAACCATCGCAGTATCTCTTTCATGATCCCTGGCTCCGTATCTCTCACAGCCCAGCAGAGCCACACACATTCCAGGCGAGACTTTGATGTCTCTCGAAAGGTGCAGACCTGCCAGCGCTGGGCAGGCTGCGCCGCGCCGCGGCTCCCCCGGCAAAGGGCCGTGGGTGGGGGACGTGGGGAGGATGCTGCAGGGGGGTGCTGGGTGGGGTATCAGCCAGCAGCAGTTGCCCTGAGCCCATGGATTTGACATCCCCATCCTCCAAGCTGGCCCAAAATACCCATCTTCTCTTTAGGGTCAGCCCAAGACATGAAACCCCAAGAGACTGGGTTGCTGGATGCCATGGTCCTATGGTTGTCTGGTGAGCAATTCCCAGGAGGATGAACCAGGAGGCAAAAGGGGACTTTCCATTATTGCATATCCCCAGACAGGCCAGTATTTTGGATGGACAGAGTGACCCAGTAATAAAGACAAATTCAAGGGCTTCTTTAAAATCTTGAGCGGCGTGGCTTGCACGCCATCAGGCAATAGATGTGGTGGATGAACAAGGCTGACCTCAGGGGCAAACTTTGGGGTTTTATTTCCCTGGAAGAAAGCCTGAAGCCGTGATTGGTTCTATGGGGCTGGCAGAGCAAGCCCCTCTGTCTGCCTTTTCAGGGGGGCACAAATATACCCGTGGGGGTTCACCGCAGCAGAGGGATGAGCTGGTGGCTGTAGCACAGAAAGGTACAGGTGTATGTTCATGGGACCCTTCGTTTGGACTGATTTACTGGTCAAGACTAAAAAGACACCAGAGTTTTCCCAAGTGACAAGGAGAGCAGAGGGACACAAATGGGAATGGGGCAGTGGGATTTTCTCCCCAAAGGAGTGCCTGTCCCATACAGATGCTGAGTGAGGATGAGTAGTACCAGCATACCCATGAACACAGAACCTCCCAAGCATTCTTCACTGCCCTTCTACAACTGAGAGGTCTCTGGTTTTGGGGCAAGATTGCCTGATTTCAGACAGGGTTTTGAGCAGCCTTGTGAGTGATGGAGGTGATGGAGTAGAGCCAATGCTGCTCAGCCACAACCACCCAAAAATGCTCCTTTGATTCAACCAAGGGGAGAAAGAGCTGTCATAACCCACATGTCAGCTCCAGAGGATCCCATGCCATCTGTGGGCCATACCCTGCACTAGCCATGGTTTCTCACACACTTTCCATCTTTACCTCACTCTCTCCGTCTCTCTGACTACCTGTATGAGATGTACTATCACAGCTCTCAACCAGAAGTGCTTGCTCTGCTGTTTTCAAATCAAACTTCTGCTGGTAGCTTCGACCTCATACTTAATTTGCTTTAATCATTGGTGGGTAATTTTTAAAATTTAATTATTGGTTTCAGAATGCAACAGAAAAAAAGTTCCATCTCTTTTCTCCACGTGTGCCTGTTTTCTTTTTCGTAGGAGGTAGCGGTGGTGGGTTCACCCTTCCACAGGTCCGGCTGGAGGAGAGGGGTGCTGGGAGCTGGGAGGAAGCCTGAGCGAAGATGCTCCACAGCCCCATCCTCCCTGGCACCGTGTCCCAGGACTGTGGCACAGGAAGATTCGGGAGAAGAGGCCGCGATGCCTTTGATGCCTGCTCTTCCTCCACGAGACCGTGCCGATAGGAGAGTGTGTGTGTGTGTGTGTGTGTGTGTCTCGCGCATTGGCTCTGCCTTTGAGATTTGCCCCTGGTCATTTCTGCTGGGAGGGAGCTGAGGTTGGTGCTCTGATGTGGGTGGCCCAGAGTTTGTTACCTGAGGACAGCTGGCGTACCTCTGAACTCCTGTCTTCCCAACGGTTGTTTCTCGGCTTGTGCCTGCTTGCATTTTTGCCGAGTGTCTCTGCCGGTATGCCTTGACCAAGCTGAGGTGAGCTGTTCCCGAGGAAAGGGGCCTGGGCTGGGATGCTGGCATGCCAGGGTTGCACCCTTTAGGTACATGTAAAGGTTGAGTCTGGGTGAAACCAGCACCCACAGGGATGTGGATCTGAAAAGAAAGAACCTAAAAGTAGAAAATTCCCACTGAGCCATGGAGGGAGAACAGGGGATCAGGAGACAGTCAAAAACCCCAAGAGAAAAGGCAGCCCAATGTCAGTGTGGGGCTTTGCTCTGAGGTCCAGGAGAGCCATGAGCAGCTCCCCCAACCCCACATGTTGCAGGTGCTGATAGGCACCTTCCTTGGGGACCCTGTAAAGACTTGTCATTCCATCTGTAAGTTTTCACAGCCATGCAATACAGTGAGAAAAATTAAGTTGTAAGAACGGGAGAGCTTTTGAGGTGAGGCTCAAGCTGTGCTGATGTTGAGGAACCTCCAAGCCCAGGAAGGAAGGGAGGGTGAAATTCCACCCTGGCCCTGCAGACAACCAGCTTATGCCTTGGAGCAGAAGATTTGATTGCCTTTTACCATTAGATCTGCTTGTCTTGGTACAAAGAGTTATAAAAATTATCCCCTCCGCCTCCCCAAGCACAAAGGCCGAAGAGCAGCAACACTCAGCCCTCCTGACAGCCCAGGATGCAGTGGTGACCTGCAGCAGGGGGAGGATGGGGGGTAGGGAGGGGGGTGGAAACACAGTGAGACAGAAAAAGATTGACCCAGTATCACCCAAGCTGGAGAGACGTCGTTATTCCATTTAAACCCGCTGAACAGTGCCACAGCAGGGAATCTGTCTGTCTTGGTTAAAGGTCTTGCTGCCAGCGCAGCCTTGGAAGTGCCAACACTAATCTGCAAATTGCTGCAAACCCCAAAGAGCCGCGGAGCTGGGAACCTTCCTTCAGCCCAGACCCCTATGGACCGGGACGCTCTTCCCCATTAACGTGCTGTTCCCCGCTGCCGCCAGGCAGGCTCTGTCAGGCACGGCTCGCTCCAGATGGGCTGTAATGAAACTCCTGGGCATTAAAATACCAGCACCGTCTGGCAGCCCCGTTGCAGTGGGAATGGGATGCTTGCCACTGACGAGGGTTAGATTCAGCCCTGGGAAACTCTTGCGTGCTCTGGACTAAATTTGTGCATGTCTTTCTGATCAGTGTCTTCCAGCTGGTCTCCGAATACATGATGATTCCCTTGTCCTCTTCTGACCCCACGGATCACACTCAGAGCCTGTAGCTTTTGATGAAATGCCTAGTTTTTGGCCTGGAAATCTCTGGTGCAACCTCTGGTGTTGGCCAGGAAGAGGGTTGTCACATGTGCTCTTAGACTAACAAACAGCACTGTTCTTCTAAGACCATGGGTAGCAATAATTCAGGGTCAGTGGAAAGGGCATATCTAATAAGAGGGCTTGGTCTAGAGAATAAAAAAACCCCCCCAAAAAAAAGAAACCCAGCTGAAAAAACCTGGCTAGTACTGATGGGAGGAGACGGATGTGGAAACCTGGTGACAAGCAGCATCAGGGGAAAAAAAAGTGATTCATGGAGAGGGATTGGGGATTGGGAAAACCTGGGTTTAGCCGTGTAAATCACAGCACCTCTGAGATCTCAGTCCGGTGGGAGACTGCAGCACCCAGGCAGGCCCCTTGCTGCACATCCTGAGGACAGCAGACTGCTCACTGGGGGAGTCCCCACTGAGTCTTTACACGGGGCTGATTTTTGTTGAAAACAATCAGTTAATCCAAGAATGAGGTCTGAGTCCAAATAAAAGACCAGAGCTGACAGAGATGCTAAACAGCTATTTTTAGTAACCATATTTAATATTAAAAATATCAGTTGGAACGAGAAATGCAAATGGCAAACGTAGAGGAGCACAAATTCCTTTTGGCAGAAACGTTAGAAGCAGCCAGAGTTTCAGTCAGGGGGTATTTCTTCAGGTATGCAATGAGATGCCAAAAAAAGCACAAACATTCCTCAGAACATTAAAAAAAACCCCAAAACCGAACAAAACCTCCAGTCAATCACAAAAGGGGAAAAAACCAATGTTGCTATATTAAAAAAAAAATGAATTGCACAAAGGAAGAAAGAAGCCTCCTAGAGCATTATCCTTAAGTCATGTAAAAATCAGAAAACCACTATGCAAAAACAACTTGTCTGCGCAGAGCCTTGCTTATGCATATGGCTGTAGCGTGTGCCTTTGCTTGTAGTAAACATGCCCTTTGCCTTCTGCTGATGACATGACACTGGCATGTCACTGCTGATTTATAAACACAATTGGATTTTCAGTCTTCAGGTCTAAATTCATTGCAGCAGACCCCAGCAGGCAATGTACCTCTGTTTATCTATAAATACCAGTTGCTACGCTTTCCTGGATAGAGGCAGGTACAGTAGGATGTTGTTTATTTTTACTAGCTTGCAATAAGAGGAAACGGCGTTTGGTATCAGTCGTCATCGCGAGCTGAGTGGCTGCAGGGCTCTTGCAAGGGCTCCAAACAACATAATCAAAAATGTGAGCAATGCTATGCAGTGAATCCTTCAGCTATCACTGGAGACTCACCTGACAGCTCAGTGAGATCAAGGAAGAGGAAAGAAAGGCTGCGAAAGTGCAGCACTGGTCAAGGCTGAGATCATAGAATCATTAGGGATTGGAAGGGACCTCAAAAGATCATCTAGTCCAACCCCCCAATGTGGACTACAAAAACTCCTGTGCCGTGGGCAAGCTGGATTCTGTGGGAGCTGCAATGCCTGTGCACTGGTGTTCACCAACAGCAATTGTTCATACAGGGTGGGGTGAGTGAGGGTCTTGGAATCAGCTCCCTGAGGTCCCTGCCAGGGTGGACACTATAAGGATGCACATAAAGGATTCAGGTTAATTTGGTTCCTGCAGCCTCAAGCTCACGATCACAACAGCCGCAGCCACAGGACACTGCAAGTGGAGCACTGCAGAAACATGCCAAATTGCTCATCCTCAGCTATTCTCTCTGTGAGGAACATCTGGGCTTCAGCAAGCTTTCATGGACCAGAAGCAGCGGCCTAGACATGTCAGGCTGGGGGTAGAGAGTTAAACCTACCTCTAGGCTTTCAGCCTGCTTGTTGCAAGCCAAGAGCCAAAAAGTCCTGGACAACTTTCTCCCACCCCATGAAGATACTTCCGTTGGAAGCCACTCTGCCAGCTCCAGGCTTGAGCCACAGATCCAGAATTCCGAGGATGGGCTTTTAAAACCCTGCACGACCTGATACGGGTTTGGAGAACTGTATCCAGCAGCTCTCCCTGGGCTTTCGGCATCTCCTGGGCTCTCCTGGGAGGAAGTCAGCTCAGCTCACACCCTGCAAGCCCAGAGGTCTCCAGTATATATGGAAAGCCAGCATGTGCTGAAGGAAACAATCATTCTTGTCAGAGCTCCTGTGGCTAAAGGGGGTGGAGCATTAAGTTCATGCAGTAGCCACCAGGGAGACACTTGGTCTGCAGAAGTGCCCATCAGAGTGAAGAGGAGCTGACCATAGTCAACACTTCAGTTACTTGATGGGAACAGAAGGGGTGAAAACAGAAAAGGATCTAAAGAGGCTTGAAAAAGAACCAGGACAGGGAGAAACAAATCTGGGAAATAGCCTCTGATGGTCCCTGAATTGTTTAAAAAGGGCTTAAAAGGAATTGTCAAAAAAAATCTCTCAACAAATTAGAAATAAAATCAAATAACAGCAGCCATGTGTGTGGCTGAATGAGCACAAGTATTGGAGATAATTAGTGTCCAGGATGGTTTGACTTTAGCAAAGGAAGAAGAGGGAGGAAACAGGAGGGAGATAGGAGAAGAGGTGATCCTGAACATGATTATCAGGTTGCCCATGGAGGGGCTGATTCTGCTTAAAGAACAGTGGGCCCAGTACTGGAGCAAAACCTCAAGTTGACAGAGTTTGTGTCTGCAAGTGTTCCTAGAAGGACCTAGGATATTGCCATGCCTCATCATCCTGGCAGATTCTCTGTCTTCAGCAGTGCAATGCAGTAAACACCAACTGAGCATCAAATCTGTCATCTGCCTGTGATGTGTGTCCATCCTTATTTCCATGAAGGTGACCAGTTCTCAATATCTGCAGCATCTCATCAAGCAGCAAGGTCCAGGTGGTTCCCCTGGCAGCAATAACAAATTCAAACTACGGTCTCCAGCCATTGAAACAATGGCATGAAGGGCAGTCATCTAGACTCTCCTCTTCTGCTTGAGCGGATGAACCTTCCCATAACACTAGCCTACGGAGGAGAGAACATCAAACCACTGTTTAGATAAGGAAACCCTTATCAAGCAGAAAGGAATTTTTAATGAGAGCTTCCGCTGGTGGCTTCATGTTAACAAGATTTTCCCATAAGTGGTGATGGTTTATATATAAATGTTTTCTAAGATGGTAACATTCCCAGAAAACATATTTGTAAAGAGCCATAGATCCTCAGAGTCTTGCCAGATGGAAAATAACAGCAACAACTGTCTTGGTCGAAGAAAAATCTTCAAAGCTTTGGTGTCTTCTTGTCTGTCTCACACCAAACTGGGAATGTGCATGCAGGAGACTGTAAAAAACCCGTGTGGGTCAGTATGCCACAGAGCTTAGCCCTCTCTTAAGGAATTTTATGTATAGCACAGTGTGGTTTCCCAGAGAGATGGTGGAGCAGTTCCTCACTCTTTTCCTGTTTCGTTAAATGATCTTCAGCACATGGTGGTTTTGATTATTTGTCTGCATCATCCACTGGATACAGGTTTTGAAGTCCACTGCCAAGTTAAGTGTTTCGTGAGATGGACTCAGTAGCAGTGGACTTTCTTGGATAATTTCCATGTGGATTCACATCTCTAGGCAACACCCATATACAGATCATCATAATAAAGTGTCTCCACTCACTGTGTGCTGACACCATTAGTCTTACTGCAGTTACCACCAGAAGAGCCGACCTTTGTCACGTCAGGGTCTGGTGATGAGGTTTATGGGTTGTAGAGAAACTCTCCAGGCGTGAAAGAGCTCAGAATGCCCCAGGACCCCTCACCTCAGCACCTAGCAGTGGTCCTGATTGTGCTGGGAACTTGGCTCATAGGCTGAGTGATGGAAGCCATGAGAGCCTTGCAGCTTCTGCAGGCGTGCAACCAAGTGAGACAATACACAAGAGCAGAGCAGCCCACGTACTGAACGCAGGCAGAGAAAAGATCAGCAGGCAAGCCGCACACAAACAAACAAACAAGTCGAGCAAAGGCCACGTGAGCAAGCCAGACATCACCCTTTGGTGCAAAGGGCACTCGGGCCCATGGCTGGAAGATGTGAGAGAAGCGCATCTGCCTTGTCTACAGGGAAAGACGATTGCGGCTCAACTGAAACAGGGTGTAGACAGTTGCATGGACAGCGATGAGTGGAGAGTTCTAGATGAGTGTGAAAGACAGCTTGAGCATGAAAACATGTCTGTGCAGGATACGGGCATCCTGAGGAGCGCACTTTTGGCACGAGGCTCACTCCCAAGCCTGCTGTACCTGGCCATGCTCCTTGACAAGGGGGGCAGCCATTTGGCCATTGGTTTAAAGAGTGTAGAGTATGAAGCTACTGCAGAACATCTGAGTTCCAAAGCAAAGCTCCATCAAGGACCCATTTAATCTTGGAGCAAGGCTGTGCTCAACGGCCTTATTGCACCAGAGAAGGAAGATGTCACTGATCCCAAGTTGTCCACCCAATGATACAAGCTGAGTTTGATTTAGTTGAGCTGAACTTCTTAGAGGTCCCTGGGGTTGCTGTGCCCTTCGTACTACTTACCCCTGGAGGAAGCCTGGTTTCGGGGGTGAGGGGCACGCAGCGATGGGTGGGATGTGCCTCTTGATCATGTTGCGAGGGCGGGAAGCCTGAAAGAGGAGGGCTCTGAGATCACAAAAGCCTTTTCAACACTGGGAGAGGGGAATTTTCAAAAAACACCCTGAGCAGAGGGAACGTGTGCTGTTTGGGTGTAGGACTGGATCTCCAGCACGTTCACCTCTGGCATTTGTTTTGGGCCCAACTCTCCTCCCTGGGGCCTTGAGGCAAGCAGGAGTGCCTTAACAGGGAGCCACGAGGAGAGTGGAGCCAGCCAGCGGCAAGGATTTTGTGAGCGTTTGGAGGAGAAAACAGGGAATTTCCACATATGGAAAAATGTTCCTTTAAACTGTGATTATGTAAAAATACAAAGCCACAACTGATAATATCTCTCACTCTGGGGAATGATGGAGAGTGTTTGTTTCTTTAATTGCATTTAATACTTATGAAAGTTAGCAGCTTGCCACTACAGCAAGTGAGTTTTGTAGGGTGGATCGCAGCACGCACAGCACTGACTTCCTCTCCATGCTCCTTCAGCAACACATTTTGTCCTCGTTATGCAAAGGCAGCTCCTAATTTGCTGCCCATGTTTGATCACTGGTGTTTTGCCTGCAAATTGCCTGTAGAGGTATGAACTAAAATTAGGTGTGTGATGAGTTTCAATACAGAGGACCCTTGATGAGCCAAAGGCAGGATTACTTCTATTAGACAGACTCAGAGCCATGAGCAAGGTTCTAATGCCTTCCCTGGGTGAGCATCCTGGGTCTTAGATGGCTGCGGATGTTCTTGTTATCCCTCTGAAGGGTCATTCCCTTCCTTAGAATCGTTCATGTTTTGGTCTCCAATTGAATGATTCAAGCAGGACCTGAGTGGAAAAATGTTCCTCCCGTTGGTTTAGAATGAGCTACTACGAGACTTTGGTTTGATTCCTGTTCAGAAGCTCCCCATCCTCCTTGACTCCATATGCTTTTACCCCGTGCTCTCCTGTATGCCTCCTCACTAAGGTAAACCATAGAATCATAGAATGTGTTGGGCTGGAAGGGACCTTTAAAGGTCATCTAGTCCAACCCCCCTGCAGTGAGCAGGGACATCTTTAACTAGATTAGGTTGCTCAGAGCCCCATCAAGCCTGACCTTGAATGCCTCCAGGGACGCAGCTTCCACTACCTCTCTGGGCAGCCTATTCCAGTGTTTCACCAACCTCATTGTAATGAACTTTTTCTAACATCTGATCTGAATCTATCCTGCTCTAGTTTGAAACGCTATTCCTCGTCCTGTCACTGTACACCTTTGTGAAAACTCCCACTACAACTTTGCTGTAGCCCCCTTCAGGTACTGGAAGGCTGCTATAAGGTCTCCTCAGAGCCTTCTCTTCTTCTCTAGGCTGAACGGCCCCAACTCTTTCAGTCTGTCCTTGTAGGAGAGGTGCTCCAGCCCTCTGGAGCTAATGATCTGGGCGAACATCTGTAGGTCTGAAGAGAAAAGGCAGAGTGCAGGCAGGACCCTGTGAGAGCTGATATGGGTTACACTCCTCTTGCAGCATCTCAGCGTGTAGAACCAGGACAGTCGCTGAAGCTGCAGCGCATGAATCACCCTTTGAAAGGAACGTGCCTCTGCGTGCTCCAACAAGCTCTTCCTCTCAAACTGCCATTGACAGACTGGGTTTGCTAAGAGCATGGATTTAAAACCTCGAGCTGCAAAGGTAAATTACACGCTGATCCCTGCCTGAAGTTTGGTGCTGTGCCAAAGAGGTGCTGAAACCTCCCAGCGAGTCCTATAAATCACAGACCAGCCCCCCGAGGGAGGTGGATTAATACCGGATCAATGTGAACGTGCCATGGAGTTATTTGATCACTACAGTGCTGGTATTGACTGTTATACACCTGTTGTATCGCTACGGATTACATCTGTTGTAAACACGCCGTTTGATGTTCAGGCTGTGCTAACCACATGCACCATAATCATGGCTTGTAGCTGCTGTGGTGGCCCCAACATGCCCGAATGATGCTAATTTTCTTGTTGTGTGGGGTGGCCCAACAAAAGAGGTTTGTTCAGGGTGAGTCTGTGCACAGGGAGGCTAAGTGCAGTGTGTGAGTGGGATATGGGAGCAGTGGTGGGACGACAGCACATGTCGCAGTGAAGATGACCAAGGAGGAAAGTGGGAATAAAAGTAATACCAGACTGTGCCAGGCACTGGCTAAAGGAGAGAGTTTTCCTGTTCTGGGTGAAGTTTATGACTACAGTAAGGTCTGAAATGGTGAAAAATTGAAGTTAGGATGGCCAAATAGCCAGGGGCGGATGGGAGAGGATTTATCTGCAGGAGGCACTGTTGGTGATAGGAAGAAGCAAGGTGAGGTTGTTCATTCATCGTTACACATCATTGTGGGGTGGTGAAGCAGACTTACTGATGGTCCACAGCCATTGACACCAACATCAGCCTTGCAATCCCTCCTTCAGTAGTGCGGGCCTGAGGTTTGAGACTTTAATGGGGCAATTTTGAGTTCACACCAATGGCGCCCAAGACAGTATCAAACCTTTCCTTCTGCGATCTCTGTTCTGGCAACTTGACACTTTTTTAAGCCTAAGACATGCACTGCTTCATTCCAGCAACCTTTCTAACCCTCTTTACACCAGAGCTGGGCTTTCTCCAGAAACCATCACCTCAATATCACATGCTGGACATGCCAACAGAACTACCTGGTGCTGCTTTGTGTCCGGCACAACAAGTAGATTAACCTAAACCTTTGCATTTATATTAGCCACATCCTGACTTCCGGGTAATGAGCAATCTGCCCCTTCCAGATGCTGGAGCAGGCTAAGATGCTCCCTGTGAATAGTCAGTACATTTTTCATTCACCTCCTGGAGGCACCTAGTGAAGAGTGTTGGCTGCCTGATATGCATCCACCCCAAAGATGTTTAGGAACAGGATGTCTGAGACTTTCTGCTCAGCTCATCTCCATGCTGATCCTGCCCAGGCTCGTGCTGACAGTCAGAGGTAGCCTCTGGGTCACGCTCTACTCCTTTGCATTCAGAGGTCAGTTTAATGATGTAACTTACTGGAGGCTAGAAAGAGGGAGACTAGAAGTGATATTTTGGAAGAAGCAGGTGAAGAGAGGAAAGGACACCTGTACAGGTTCTGACCACGTGAAAGATCTTGGTCTGGCAGCAGCCTAGGGCTCAGGGCAAGTCCTGCCTACAAGGTTTGAAATATGATGGTTCAGGGTGGGGGGGGAAAGAAGAGGATGAGTTCTTCCCTTAGTCTATCCCTTAGAGATGGCTCAATGACAGAGCAATATAAGCTCTGATTAGATGAGAATCCTCCTGCGAGATTTTCCAATCCATCAAGAGTGTATCCGTGGGTGCAGATTGTCTTTTCTGGACATTACCTTGGAATTTCCAGTATAAATGTCCTGCAATTGTTGTGATGCCCTGGGAGTACCATCTGAGTCCCTCAACATGTGTCAAGGCTTTCCCATGAACTTTGTTGCCTCCAAAACAACAGACAGCTGAAGATCACAAGTTTTGGCTTTTCCCAACCATCAACCCAAAGGCTGCACTTTTTGCTTGCCTTACTGCCACCAGGAGGAAACCAGGAAGAAGGCTGTCCAGACAATCAATTTGCTGAGCCTCATGCCCTTGTCTTGAGCTGCTCACACAAGGCATCTACCTTGGTCCTGTGCATTTTTAAGGCAGTTTGGAGGCTGTTGGTGTAGGCAGCAACAGCAGAATGTTACAAAGGGAGTTGTGGCAGCAGAACTCTCCCCACTTCAATGGTCACCTGCATCTCTCCTGGACCGGTCTTTATGCTTCCTCTGTTCCTTCCTGGGTCACTGCACTGGAGAAGTTAACTCATGACCAGGATTATCACGATATAACCATCACAACAATCACACCACTCCAACTTGGCTGCATCTCTGCAACATCGAGCCTTCGTCATCCAGCAGTGTGTTACCCAAGGACAAACTGACCCATCAGGCAACTTCTGGAGTGTTTTCTACTTGCCCAGAGCAGTGCAGAAATACTCTGACACCTTTGCAGGGCAGCCCAACCTCAACCTCCTGTTGTATGGCCGGGAGATTGGACTAGATGATCTTTTGAGGTCCCTTCCAATCCCTAATGATTCTATGATTCTATGATCCCAGCACCCTTTCTCCATCCATTGTCTTCGTTCCACCCTTTGAATGTCTGGGCCCTCCATGCGCTGCAGACACAACGGTGGCCCAAAAATCCACATTACAATTTCCTCTGTCCTCCCTCTTCCCTGCATCCCAACCCCTCCCCCCTTCCATCCCCCCACCTGGGATGAATGAGATGCTCGTTGTGGCTGCAATATATCATCCTTACTATTTGTTATGAGGTTTTAATGAGTGTGGAAGATTAGGATGTTTGCAGCAGCGTAACAATAAAATACATATCTCGCCCATTCCTTGCCAAAAAGTACTTACAAATAATAAAAGTGAGGCTAGCTGAATGCATAAATCTCCTTTCACAAGCCCCCACCCACTGTGCAATAATTAGTACAAAGTGCAGTGCTAATAGATCATCTTACTTGTGTGGGAAACTTGACATTATGCTTTGTTTATATTATCCCTTTGGCAAGAATCTGCATGGCAAATCCTGGCAGCCGGCAAACAAGAGGCTCTCAAGGAAGGTTTCCAGACTGTCGTGCAGAAAAGCAAGCCACAGGATTGCGTGCTGGTCAGGATGCCGAAACCAGTTGGGGAGCTGAAGCGTTAGATCCAGCTTTTATGGAGCTGAGCTACCAAGTTTCCAGCTGACTAGGAGCAACATCCTGCGACTGATTTGCAGAGGGCTGTTCCCATCCCAGCCACAACAAATCAGTGTGAACCTTGGCTTCAGGATGGTGCCCTTTGCTTAATTATATATTCAGGGCCCAATTTACTGCCTGGGCCCCCTAATGGGAACAGACGGGGTCGCCCAGACTTGAGACAGGCACCGAATAAGGCCCCTGCAGTCTCTGGCTGTGCAAGTAAAGGGTTTTCAGCCAGTGGCCAAATAGCTACAGCTCTGAGGAATCTTCTCCTCCACTCAGCCCCATCACTCCCTTAGCTGATGTGGGAATCACTTCCACTGGGACAAATGGCTCTGTCTCACGGTATAGGGTTGCCGCAGTACAACTTGCCCAGGACATTAATGGTCTCAAAGTGTTGTTGGTAGGCACAATGGTTCTCCAAAGGCCCTTCTTCTCTCTCATGACCAAAATGAGCAGGGGGTCAATGTGCTGGGTGGAAATCCAGCCCTTAGTCTTCATGCCTGATGTTCTTTCACCCACAGATACTCTCTGTGGTTGAGCTCAAGTCCCTTCCTCTGCTTGTTCCTCCATCACAGCTAGCAGTGGTAAAACCAGAGCCCATTGTTTGGAGCAGGGGTGCATTCCTGCCCAGTGAATCACAAACCATTAGCACCGCAGGTCCAGGTTTGTTCACAGGAGGGCACATTCTAGGTAGGAAAAAAGAGTTTCTTGCCAGCTGGAAGAGTGGGGATGGACAGGTTTCCTTTTTTACCTTGAGAAACTTCAGAGTTGCTTGCAAGCTAGATATTTTGGGAGCTCAGTGAGAGAGTGCCACCAGATTGGACCTTGTCCTAAGGTGCCAACAGTCACAGCTTGAGTTTGAACCTTTGAACCACCCAGCACCACCTTCTGTTAAGGACTTTGTCCCGGTGCTCCCCAAGAGGTTTTTTCCATATGCTGTGGATCTGGTCAATAAGAGAAAGCCAATCTACACACTTCCATGTGGGCTTTTTCTCTGCTGCCTCATGAAGCAACTGCATGACATGCTTCACAAGGCCCTTGTGTGTTGCCTCATGTGATCCCTGTGCACCTACCTCCGGCTCAAGCTGTCATCAGGGTGTGCTGAGCATGGTGCCCTCGCTTCCTTCCCTCCCCTTTCTTCTGAAGAGCATTTGGAAGGACTACCCTGTGAGACTGTCTGATCTGCTAGACAAGCCCCAGCAGCCTTCACAGCAGCAAGTGTGGCTCAGACTCCATCTTCGAAAAGGCTTCAGCTGTGCACGTCCAGATTCACTCCTGCTCCAGTACTCTCAGTGTGTACCTGATTCCCCACTTCCTTGCTGGACCTCTCTACATCACATCTGTTCTTGCTCAAGTTTGCACTCCCAAATGCACAGGAGTTGTCCTGCCTTGTGGCTGGGGAACGGAGAAGCAAGATGGAGAAGTGACAGATCCTCCTGGGAAAAATGTGGTGAAGTCACCCAGTGCAGGCTGCCCTTCTCCTCCAGACCTGTTTCAAAACAGTCAGGAAAGGGAGAAGGGTGGTAAACAACGGGCTCAGTGGACATGTTAATTTGCAAATGTACACTCTGCTTGTGTTTTATTTTGATTTGGGTGTGCGTTCTCCTCCACAGAGGAGGACCACAAAGATGAACCAAGGACTGGATCGCCTTTGCTATGAGATAGGCTGAGGGAGCTGGGGTTGCTCAGCCTAGGGAAGAGCAGACTCCAGGGGCACCTTATAGCTGTTTTCCAATACCTGAAGGGAACATGTAGGAAGGCAAGAAAGGGACTTTTCATAAGGGGATCTATCAATAGCACAAATAGAAAAGGTTTTAAACTGAAGGAGTGTAGGTTTAGACTAGATCTTGGGAAGAAGTTCTCCAGTACAAGGGTGGAAAGACTCTGAAACAGATTTCCTGGGGAGGTTGTGGATGCCCCTTCTCTGAGGTGTTCAAGGCCAGGCTGGATGAGGTCTTGAGCAACCAAGTCTAGTTAAGAGGTGTCTCTGCCCATGGCAGGGAGGTTGGAGTAGATGTTCTGTAAGGTCCCTTCCAACCTGAGCCATATCATGATTCTCCTATGAGTTCACAGTGTGCTCTACCACTGGAGACAGTTTTCTGACTTCACATGGTAAGTCTAAATCTTTGAAATAAGAGCTGGCAACTATGGCCCCGCATAGGCATGACAAAGAGTTTGCTTTGTAAGGCCTTGGTCAACTAGGAAGAGTATTGCAAAGGTGCTCCTCCATGCCAGACCCAGCTTGCTTAGAACCACTTCAGATCTATTTATTTTCTTTATGCTGGTGGACTCAGAGAATCCTGGTAATGTGTGCGTAATCCTGAACAAAGTGTGAGGCACAGAGCAGTGTCGCTGGGCTGATGAGGCCAGTTCAGGCAGGAGGAACTGGGCAGAGCCCTGACATTTTGGTGACTGATGAGGTTATTTGAGGGGAAAGCGTGAGCCCAGCATCCAGCAGCCAATGCCGGCAGCATCCTCTCCTGCTACCCGTGTTGACTCCACTGGCTCAGGACAATGGCAAATGGGCTGAAACATTGACAATTTCCCCACAGACTCTTCCCAGAGTTACTAAAATTAACCTTTTTATTCCCCCCCACTGGAGAACTATAAAGCTTTTGCTTCCCTTAACCTCTTTTTCCCACCCAGTGGGCAAAGAGTTTGTCAGATCTGCAGTTAAAATAATATATTAAGGATTTCCAATGGTGCAAGTCAAACTTCACATTTCCTAATGATTCCAGATGCCTTTTTTGTCCTCAGACATTTCAAGTTAAACCTCTATGAAACTGACCTTTTGGCTTGTCAGTCTCTGTAAGGACCCCGGAGATGAAACACTTCTTTCAGTCTGTCACTACTGTCCGTAGACTGACTCCCCCTCATCCCCCCTCCTCTATTTTATCAGCAAGGACCCATAATTGAGCCCCTTGACAATAGCAGGACTGTGCATTTCTTTGTCAACAACAATGGGCCGTCCAAGTTCATTACTGGAGATTGTTTAAAAATTGATTCATGGGCCAGTAGTAGTAGCTTATTATACAGCATAAGTGACAGTGTGATCTGGATGGAGGCCGAGTCATTCTTGACCAGTCATGTCCAATTAGAAAGAACATTGCACACATTCCTGTTGGAGCCACATTAATGAATTAGTCCTACCACAAACTGAGAGAAGCTTGCAGGACCTTAATACCTTTTGTTCCTAAGGATAATTCAGTAATTTATAAAGAGAACAGTGCAGAGCACATCAGCAAAATAATAGTAATTGCAGGACTCAGGCAGTCCTCACACTTGTTCTTTCCTTCAGGTTTCTGGGGAGCTTTATTTCCTTTGGGCTCTGTGTTTCCCTCTATGGCACAAAGCTCCAAAAGCCACATCTGCAGCTCCCAAGGTTGTGGCTGCAGCACTGGTAGTGACCAGGCTTCTGCAAGCCTGCGTGCACCTGACCTTGGGCCAAGACCTGGCATCCAGGCTCTGCTCCTCAGAACAACAGACCAGCCCAGGTGCGCAGAATGTCATCACCACGCTGAGGTCACATCCAAGCACACATGTTTGTTTTGGTGCTGCCTCCTCGCTCTGCAAACAAGCAACGGTGTTACTCCTCTACATTGGTCCAACACCTTGCAAAAAAGAAGGGAGCATCATTTGGGGCAGATTTCAAGATTAGAAGCCTAGAAAGCCTTTTAAATCACAAAGCCGCTTTTTAGGTATGTCACAACCAATTTCAGCTGCAGCAAGCAGCTCTGCAAGCCACTGTGAGACTCCAGGGGGTTTGGGGCATCAGATACCCAGTGCTGAGGACAATTTGTGTGCAAAGTCCCTGCAAAGGTTGTATTTGGGGAGGGATGGAAAGAGGTGCATGTGTTCAGCTTGCCAGCTGCTGGCAAAGTCCCTAAGCAGAAGGTAGGAACATTGTCAACTGCTGTTGAAGGATGGTGATGAATTTCTTGTGTGTAGGTGCAAGTGAGAGCAATTCATGGATTGAATTACTTCAGCAGAAAACACCTGCACTTTACTATGGGAGCTGCAGAAAGTGCAAAGTGGAAGTAGTATAAAAACTGAACAGAGAGAAGGTTAAAAATCTGTGCTACAAAATCGATCCCCAAGAGGAATCTCCCTCCCCAGGGATGTTTAAAAGTTAATGACACCAAACCCAGCCTAGTGCTACCTTCTCAGTGGCTGTGATCACAAGCTGTTACTGCCGCTACTGTCTTCTAACATGTAACCGTTTCTGACATGGAGCAGATTCTGCCTGCTGCTCAGTGTCCTTCATAAACCCACAGGATCTAATCCTATACAATCCCATTCTTGGTTGGCTCCTACGTCTTTAAGTACCGTTAGTGGCAACATGAGTAGTGGCAGTATGGTAATGTCATCCTCCTATAGACATAAGAGAATCTGGGCTCCTAAAATCCACCCAAAAAGATGAAAAAAACAAAAGCACAGACGGCTATACCAAGATACGATATTTTAAAGTTATTTGTCATCAAGGTGTTCTTGTTGTGGTTCCAACATGCACATACTGTCACTCAACAGCTTGTCAGATCTTAATGTTTACAACTTCAAAAGACTGGCGGGTTTTTTTAGCTAGTAATCATGACTCTCAGTTCTCCCTGCCTAGAGAAGTTGTAAAACGTATGCGGTTCTCTCTGTGTGCTCCCTCGTACCTGTCAAGGTCATGCAGTCTTAACTGTGATAGCAGAAATGTAGCTGATGTAGATATGTAAGTGATTGATAGATTTGCCAGTGTCTCAAAGCCAGAAGAAACAGTAATTGATTTGTCTCTACTCTTACCACATTCACAACTGAAGATGTGTATAGGTAAAAGTTCAGTGAGAAGTCACGCTGCGAACAGGTGTTTACAGATCCGTTCTGAATCACACAATCGCAGAGCATTAGGGATTGGAAGGGACCTCGAAACATCATCTAGTACAATCCCCCTGCCAGAGCAGAGCCTGCGTTATCCTGAGGATGGCTAAACAAATGTTCATTTTACAGTGAGATCAGTGACTTGTCGGAAAACAGACATTGCACCGCTGTCACCAGGAAAAATCAGTCTGAAAACGGGAGGGTGTACCAGCACGCGTAGTAGAGGACAAGTACTGAAGGACTGCTGAATTACATTCTTGTTCGCTATTTTGACTTGACAAGGACTAGATGATCTTTCGGGGTCCCTTTCAGTCCCTAATGTTCTGTGATTCCATGATTCCAAAGGCAGGACTTAGTTTTCTGCTTACTAACCCAGTGCTCTGACCACAGAATTCCTCTGGGCGTGGAAGTTCCCATAATGGTGAAACGGGAGACAAACACAGGAAAACTCTTATTTGCCTGATAAAAAGAACTGGCTGCAGATTAGGAAGGTAACTGTGAGACCTCGAGACCTACTTTGGCAGTAAAGAGGTCAAACCATGTTCTCACTTACAGAGACACACACGTTTTTCATGCCACGCCACCCATCCCTTTTATGCCCATCCCTCTCTATGTCAGCCTCAGTGACAGGTGTCATTCTGTGTGATCACTTCCATACAAAGGCTAAGGGACACCACAATAAGTCTAATGCTCCATCATAATCCAGAAATCCATACTGGTGGCAAGACAAATCTCTTGAAGACCTAAAGGTGAAACCAGAGGCCATAAATCCCATTTTCCACCATGATGGATGAGTCAAGGCTGTAGTTAATCTGAAAAAACACTGCAGGCTGTTCGGGTGTGACGTGATCACAGCCAATTGAGTTAATTTTATAGGGCCAGATGTGAAAAATGACCATGGGCTTCCTCATGCAAGTGAACGCGAGGAGTGCTGGACCTGCGTGAAGAAGATCACCAGAGTACCGCAGGCTGTTGGCTGTGTGCTCACACCCACTGGGTACGTTTCAGAGTCTCTTCTCTTTGTTTCCTTGCTCTGTGCACTAAATTGGAAGATGCTGAACATAAGCACGTTTATGATACCGTTTACAAATGCTGAAGGTTTCTAATCTGTTTTATGCACACTTAAAAAGTACAGGAAACCATGCAAGCTCAGTGGGTCTTTAATGCATGACCCTCATCTTGCTCTCTATTGAAGAGTCTGCTTGAAGTCACCTCGCTCCTTCAGCACACCACAAGGCCTTTGAAGGGGATGTGCTACATCCCATTCTGTCATGGACAGGGAAATGAAAGAGTGCTTGGAAGAGGAGGGGAAGAAAACTGAAGTGATCTGGAAACTGTAGGGAATTTTCAACACCCTAATTTCTATGTGAGCAGATTTCCATATTTAACCTGCAGAAGTTTTTCCCTCCACCAACAGCCAAACACACAAAAGAAGGGCAGATATCTGAAAGAGAACAAACTTGAGTGACTACACATCTTTGGAAAGACCTTAGGTAGAACCCTAAAGTGTCTGCAACGGCAGACAATTTGCTCATCACCATAGATGTGGAACCCATCTCAGCTCTGTGTCCACTGGCTCTCATGACTGCACACAACCCGTATTTGAGGTGCTTGTGCACGTGAGACATGCTGGGTCTCCTGTCTGACAGCCTGAAGTGCTTCGTAACTGTGAGTACGCTATCTACGAGCGTCCCCATATAAATCCTGTTATGGACATTAAGTGTGGAAGAGCGGGAATTGCACTGCAACTTGCTGAGCAGGAAGGGACGTAAAGCAAAGCTGGAGGCAGGAGTCTCTTCATGCAGACAGGTGAATCCAGGAGAAATGCTCCCGGCCTTGGAGCAGAGTGTGAATCTCAGGCAAGATCAGGAGCAACGTTATCTAACGTACCTTGCTGCCAAAGCCTCTTTTGCCTTTCTACTCTTAGAGTTGTCTCCTCAACCTCTGCACTGGGTACTGTGAGCCTTTACACACCACGAACGCTGCGCTTCCTCTGAGTTGATTGAGGCTTTGCCAAACCAGGCTGTGTTCCCTTTTGGCTAGTTTTCTGTTAGCTTTACTTTAGCAAAAGGTGTCACATCTTTTCTTTATCTGGGTGTGTTGCATTTGATTGTACTGAGGTGTATCTGATGGCACCAGCACACAGCGCGATTCAAAGCCATGCAACATGTCCCAGCACAGACAGCGCTGTTCAGATCTTGTATCGAATATCCTCTGGCATCAGATCTGAAATGAGCTGTACATGGCAACCAAAGAAATGCTCTATCTGTCTGAATAACATGAAAATAAAGAGACAAAGAGAGAGCGAGAGCTTTGCTATATCACTAGCTCTGATCTGGACAAATGGCAAACGTCCCAGCAAGCAGCAGACAGGCTGCAAGACCTGCGCTGTTCCCACAGACCCCCTCTCCCTTCACACCTTCCTTTCTCCTGCCTGGACTCTCTTTATGCTGTGATGCTCTTTCTAGCTGTTGTGACACTGAAACTCCTCTTCACCTTGCAACTGAACAATGACCTTGTCCATTGCCTTCCCTTGGCTGGGATGGTGATCTCTCCAGGTGTGTTCAAATCTCTCTTAGCTAAGTCACTCTTAGGATCTGCTGAGCAGAGGTCTAGAAGCACAGCAGGTAATGGTTTCCAAACCCTTTGGTGCTGTGAGCAAAAGAGGGGACAATGAGAACAAGGAGAAGAAATCACTAACCAGAAGTCCTCCAGGAAAACAGATGGGACAGATTGGGTGGAGGTCTGAAAGCAACCTGAGGACACTAAAAGCCACCTGTCTCTACCACAAAGACCCATAGCCATGATATCTTCTAGAGTAGGAGAGAGTTGCTCCCTTGTCCCTAGCATCACAGGGATGCTCAGTCACTCTCTATGTCCCGGGGTGATTGTGTCAACTTGCACTAGCTACAGGTATGTCTTGAGACTCATAGCTGTTGTTCTCAGGGTAACTGGAGTTTCCACATGAACAGTTCTGCATAACTGACCCTCTCTTGGTTTCTCAGTCCATGCCCTAAATCCACATCTTTCACAGAATTTCCATGTACATCTACCAGTGTCATCTAAAAGGAACTCTATGCCATAGTGCCTGGAGACAAACAAGTCTGCCACACCAGTTACACTGGAACACTTAAAAAACCCTCATGCTGTCTCGATGGAACCAGGACATAGGGCATGAGGGGCTGGACTTTTGTTGAACTTCACAGGGCTTCTGCTTTTCATCTAGTGCTATCCAATTCCTCACCAGACTCGTCAGAGCTGAGAAGAAGAATATCCTTGTGAACCCTTCTTCTGCTCAGTCATGGGCCTTCTTGCACATCTCAGAAGTTGGTACTGAGACACTTAGAACCTTACAGAAATTGATTTTGAAGTTAATAAGATGTGTGAATAGAATTGAGGTTCTAACATATTTTCAAAGATGTTAATAGCTGTATCTCAGTGGATGATGAGAAAAAGAAGCACCTGTGAGGGCCTTGAATATCTTGGCTAGAAGTCCTAGGAACACATGACAACACCTTTCAGTGGTGCTTCCAGAACAGGAGCACACATGAGCAAGGTATACTCTTCTCATCCTCAGCCATCTGAAGGTCAAGGTTCTGCTGTGCATTAGTTTCTTTGGTGTCTTCTGAGAGGCAAGGTGAAGAGCAGGAGCCTGAGGAGGTTATGAGCTGGGCTGGATGGGATGTATCTGCCTCAGCTTACTCAGTGAGGCTACAGTGAGACCACTGGCTTAGGCACAGACATTAAATTGAGTGAATCCAAAAGTCTCTGTCCTCAGTGGGTGGAATCATGTTCCCTGCCATTATAACCTTTCCAGCTATGGGAGGAGACCAGGATTTTACTTCAGTGAGCTGCTGGGTGCCTGTGTGTACGTTTTGTATAATGCTGTTAGTCCCCAGAGTCCCCTGAAGTCACTCCAGACCTTTCCAGTGATGTGGAAGGTGATGGGTGAATGTAAAACATCATCCTCAGCCTGTCTGTAACCATACAGAGGAGCGTTCAAATTTGGCGATAAAGTTTCCTAACACGATTTCAGACAGCGTGTTAGAGGAGCAGGATCATTGCCTTGATAGCTCTGACTGTGAGTTACTCGGGTCTGCTCAAGCATGCAACCCCTTCACGAGCCACTCTGGTTTTGACACTGCCACAAACCGCTGGTTCCACATCACAGTTTCTCCAGCTAGACCACTCATTGGCCATGTCCCACGGGGCTGCATTGTCCATGCAGAAGACCCAGGTACCTGACATATGCTGAGATTTTGTGGGCTTGTGTCCCTCTGATTCTCCTAGGAGGGTCCCAGCCATTTTTCTCAGTGTGGGACCCTGGTTTACAATCACCCTCAGATGGCTGCTGATCTTCTTTCCATCCCAGAAAACCATGCAACTTCAGGACCAGTCCTGACCAGTTTAAGCCACCTGAGCATTTGAGTATCTGTTGGCATTCATCTCCAGCTAATCGGAGACCATTTCTCCTACCTCCATCACAGAGGGCTCTGAGGAGGCCAAAAGAAGAGCATGACAGAACAACTTAACTCCTTACCCCCTTGCTAAACCCAAGCACTTTGGACTTCTTGGCTCCCCAGAGAGGCTTCCCCTTGTCTTTGGGCTGAGTTTGGAGATGCTTTCCACAGTGAGGATCAGCAACTGCGAGGACTTACTGAGGGAATTACTACAGCAATGGGTCAGGCTGTGCCAGCACCTCAACCAAGCCCGTTTGGGCATTGCTGAGGGCAGCACTCTGTCTCAGAGAGCTGGATAAACAAGAAAGGTTGGAGAACCTCAAGAGTGGGTAAAAGAAAACCCTGTTAAATCATTGCTTTTCAAAGAACCTACCCTGGAGCTACCTAACTGATCCTGTTAGATCTTTCCTGAGCCAGATAAGGAAAATAACCTGGCAGTAGTCATCAAAGGCAGAATGATGCATGAAAAGTCCATTGTGTGGAGACCCTGGAATCAAAGGTAGAGGGTTTCTGACAAGACTGGTGGGACTCGTGAGCAGAAGCCCCATGGAAATTTCCACTCCTTTCCTGTTTGTAGGAAATGGGTTTAGCCCACTGCCATTGCCTGCGAGCTGCTCTTTCCATTGAGAGCAAACATCTTCTGCCTTTTCCATCTAATGTGGTGACTCATTTCCAGGGAATTGGGGCTGCAGAAAGGGATGGCAGTTAAGGGATTAATCAATCATTTATCATTATCTCAGCTTAGTGAGAAACAAGTGAAGGCTGCATAAACATAAAGCCAGGGGTCTTGCCTTGGCCCGATACCTCTTCCCCAAGAGGTTCCCTCCTCTTTGCTCTGCTGGACACAGATGACTGCTCTCAGCAGAGAAGTGATTTAGCCAGACTGGCTACCCTTATGCCCTTCCTTTTCCTGATGATAAGAAAAATATCCAACGAATATATGATGCTTTCAAATACTATCTGCCCCTTTGAAGTGGATAAAAGAGCTAAGTACTGCTACTTCCATTTACAGTCCGGGGAAAATGGGACTAAACTGTTAGAGAACTTGAAGCAGTGTGGCTTTCAGCTATGGGCACATGGCCTAAGTTACAACTGGCCATGAAAGACTGGGGTCCTCTCATTGAAAGCCTACAAATGAGAGACAAAAGGCAAAACAGGACACAGCAGCAGAAACAGGAGCTCTGCAAACACAAGGAGTTGCCACAGGATCTTCCTCCTGTCTTGCCAAAATGCCCATAAGCCAAAGATCTTGTCTCACGCTGCCATATGTCACACACTCTACATAAATCAGTTTGGTTTTGGCTGCTTGCTGCTCTTCTTGTTATAATCCCTTTTGTATCTTTCCATGTATAATTAAGAGTCAAGCCCTTGGAGGAGAGGGAATGATATTAAATGACCTGTTGGCATTTTCTTTGAACAGTTACATTTGCCACTTGAGATGTTGGAGAAAGGAGAAATACAAATGAGGTGGAGAAGCTACACCTTCAGGTTGAGATCCAAAGATAAGCAAGAAGATAATTTTTGATTCCCTTCTCTGTTTGGGACACAAATCCGACAAAAAACCCTGTGGAATGGAAAACCACCATCAGGGAGGAGGACAGGACTATGCCCAGGAGGAAGAGGTTACAAATAACTGTCAGTCTGCTCTGTCCCTCTGAGATGTTGGTGGTCTTTGACTACCACGCAATCTGCACATATGGGATTTAATTTTGGCTTCTCTATTGTGCTGGAACATCTGAGTTGTCCATCTCCAACTGAGGATGGGGCTTCTGGACATGACCCCTTTCTAGGTCAGGGGTCTCTGCTGTTCCTCAAGGATGGGATATGCACATGAGGATGAATAATGCAGGGTTTATATGTCAAACTCATAGAAAGACAGGCTATTAGTGGCCCAAATAGAAGTTAGCTGGACTTGTATACACAGCAGTGCCCCTGTGTCTTTGGTCCTCATTCCAATTCCATGCTGAAAGGCAAAAATCTTAAGGAAAGGCAGCTCAGAGCGCTGATATCCCAGAAGTAAAAAGGGGGTAAATGTGATGGGCAGTGCCTGAGTAACTTTGCCGGCCTGGCTGGTTGGTGTTTCAGTGGTTTTCCAAGAAAAGGAAGAGCAATAGTCAAATCAGTTGTGGCTAGATAGTCAGGCCCCATCTTGCCTAATTGCAGATGTCTGTATTGTAGTTGTCTACTTCTGAGCTGTCCACCCCACCTTTATACTCCATAGTCAACAAAGCAAAGTAGGGCATGTTTCATCAGTCAGATGCAGATGTTGAATCAAAGAGCAATGCAGTCAGGCTCTGAGAAATCCAGTTTCTCTCCCCTGATGAGAAGAGAAGCCTGGAGGCTGGCTCAGATGGAGGAACGGGCTGGGCAGACACCTACCTCAGATCAGATGAGCCTCACCTATGTGACCCCGAAACATGCTGCACCTCTGAAAAAAAGAAATGAGTCTCCAGGTGTAGCAAAGCTCTGCTCAAGAAGTCCTGCTAGCAATGTTGCAATAGCATCCAAACCAGCAGCACCAGTACAGTCCCACGGTGCCTGGAGCAGGCAAAGCCCAGCTGTAGAAGAGACTTGAGAGAAAGAAGCTGCAGTGACTGTTAGGGACCCGTGAGGCCATTGGCATTAACATCTGCTGCCTGCCAGAGGAAAGGTTCAATCTGAAATGACAGATCTTGCAAACAGAAGTGTTTCTTCAGAACATGGCTTGTTTTTACATTTTCCCACAATCATTTGTCAGTCCCTTTTAAAGTTGGTTTGGCTCAATCTACCATTTTCTCCCCTCAGAATTAGAACCACAGAACATTAGGGATTGGAAGGGACCTTGAAAGATCATCCAGTCCAATCCCCCCACCACAGCAGGATCACCTAGATCAAGTCGCACAGGAACATGTTTAGGCAGGTTTCAAACATCTTCGGCGAAGGAGACTCCACAGCCTCCCTGGGCAACCCGTTCCAGTGCTCTGTTAAGAAGTTCCTTCTCAATGAATAATTATAACTTTAAAAAGCATCCATGATCCTTTTTCTAAGGAAAAAAGAAATAAAAATCAAACGTTTTGGCTTGAACTGCTATTCACAGCACTAAATCACTGAGAAGCTGGAAAAATATATTGAAAATCTGTCTGGATGCGGCACTTTCAATTTATAAACATTTTGCAGGGTGTTATTTCCAGGAAAATGATATTTTAGCTTCTTACGAACAATAACTGAAGTGAAAGAGTGTCCTGCAAGCAGGAAATTCTGGTTTTCTGAAGAGGTGCATTCATGACTGAATCAACTATTGTGCAGAAAACCATAGTCTGATTTGTGTAATGACCCTCACAAATACTACTGAGACATCTAGTGTATTTATATGTCATTATAATAAAATAGCTCTCATTCTCCATCATTTATAACATGGCTTTCATTGCACTGTGAAAAGACTTCCTGGCATTTCTTAAACTAAGGTGTTCCTACTCTCCATTCCTTTGACATATCTCAAGAATTTTAAGCTCCTGAGGGAAGGGAGTTGCACTATCAATAGAAAAAAATAAGAACGATTTTTGAAAGAAAACAATTATTTTGACTACTGCTGTTTATATTAATCAAGAATAGTTTCTTAGTCGAGCTTATGTTTACCCAACTCGCTTCTTTGCTCCATGCTAATTACAAAGATTGCTAGATTATGCATTCAGAGGTTTTGTTTGATTGTTTGTTTCCAAACAAGGTTAAAGTATCTTTTAGAATATTTGATAACGGAAGACAACCTGCTGTCTGCCTTACCTGGAGTCACTGACACCTCTTGGAGGCATGGTTTACTCTTTACTCTACTCAAGTAGAACAGGGGGCTGCCCCGAGGGGGTTGTGAAGTCTCCTTCTCTGGGGATGTTTAAAACCTGCCTGGACATGTTCCTGTGTGACTGGATCTAGATGATCCCACTGTAGCAGGTGGATTGGACTGGATGATCTTTTGAGGTCCCTTCCAATCCCTAATGTTCTGTGAACTACACCAACAGTACTCAGAGCAAGTACATGTGGTAAAATCGTTCTGGAAGTGTCTTAGTACTTAAAAGAGAACCTTTTTTGTTCTATCATGATACGTAATGCATCAGGGAAAGCTTCAGTGCTGACAACAGTCAGATGGAGATCTACTTTAACCTGGTTTTACACTATGTGGTGCTTAGCAGGGCACTTCTACATCTCTCCTCAGGAGTGTTAATTAGAACAAATGCAATTAATCCATAGCATCCTTACTGAGGCAGAATTCTTGCGCTAATCAGTAGAAGTTTTGCTGAATTAAAGGATTGTCACAGATCTTCCTGTAAAATAGTGCAGACCTAGCACAGGAGGCAGAAATGATTTAGTGGACAAAGCCAGTAAAATCTGTTGAACCTTTATCTTTATCCTGTGGTGGAACTTATCTCCCTCGTGCAATGGCTGACTTCAACTGACTTCAAGGGAGTTTCATAGGGCTCGTCTGTGAAGAGCTCATCTGTACTAGATAGCACGGTAAACTGAACATTCCCACACAGGCGGGACTGTGACCTCCTGGGAGCTCCAAAGAGGTTGATTGCTGGGCAGATATTGGGGTTCTGTATGCAGAAGTTGAATATTCAGCTCTCTCCAGCACAGTTCCTGGGGTACTGTAGGAAAATTATGGGTGAATACTCCTGCTTTGCATTTTGAGCTTATTCTTCAACCTGGCTGGGGTTCGCCACTGGTCAGCAAAGGAGGTCACACTTTCAGCAACTTCACTTCTCTTAGTGTAGCCACCCAAATCAAAGAAGGAAGAAAGATTGTTGAGATATGATGGCACATTGCTCTGTCCCGTAGTCCCTCATAGAGGAGCAGATGGCTGCCCTCAGACTCACGACTCTGATGATGATTCATGAGGACACAACTCCGTATCATAGCACTGACTGGGCTGTAGGAAGGGACTTAAGAGGATCTTTGGTTCAACCTCCCTCTTCAACCAGGCTCAAGACCAAATTCATAGAATCATAGAATCATAAAATCATTAAGGATTGGAAGGGACCTCAAAAGATCATCTAGTCCAATCCCCCTGCCACAGCAGGATCACCTACACCAAGTCATAGGGTCAGTCAGGGTTCAGACCACCTTACCCACTTAGAGTGTAACCAAAAGGGTGCAAGATAATGGGACAGGTGCTTTGCAATTAAAATCCACTTTAGCTTTCTCTGAGATCACCAATTCTTCCTGCCTTCCATGCAGCTACAGCTTTCATTAAGGTGATGGCCTGGTTCCAGCAGTGTGCTCCACGTGGTAGGCGCTTTCCTTGGGGGTGCACGGATCACCCCAAACAGAACTTCTTTTGGGACTGGGGATGGAGCTTGTACAGCTTTTCTTTCATCCAGCACAGATAGCTCTTCTCTTCACCTTCCTTTGCAGAAGGAAGTTGCAAACAGCAGGAGGAAATGAATCAGTCTGACGTTTTCATACAGTTTAGGAAAGCCCATACATGAAAATAAAGTTAGATGGAAAAGACTAGTTTTGCTCCAGTGGTAATATTCTTGGGATCCACCTGGAGGAATGAGAGAAGCAACTGTGCTCGTGTGTGTGTGTGTGTCTAAGTCTTAAAGCAGAAGAGCTCCATCAGAAGGGTTAATGCAACCTCTCTTTTCCCCCAATAGCTTCATGGCCCTAACAGCCTTCATTGTGAAATGAGTGCAGGTGTGGGCTATGCTTTGTTGATCACAATCCCTTTTGCAGAGGAAGCTTTGAATATGTTTGACATAATCAGCTCACAGCCTTTGCCCGCACTCTTTCATAAACAGGCCATTTTCACATCCTTTTCATGGGATCCGACAAGCGGAAAAATAATTAATGTTACCTCAGCCTAACAGTGACCCAGCTTTGATTCAAAAAGACGGCATGTTGCATAAACTAACCGTTTAATTGAGTGATAGAAAAAGTCCACATGTATCAATTCTGCCTCCGTGTGTTATGATTACTGGGGCTTTGCAAGGATTGTGCTCCCTTGGTCATAAAGCAGAGCTTAAACTCCAGCCCACAAAGTGGTTTCTGAAGGACCGATAGAGCATGAGCTGGGGATTATCTGTGTTTACGGTGGGAGCAGGGGAATGTGTGTGCACCCAGGCACCACGGCGCATGTTCAGGTTACGTCCGGGTTAGGTCACATGTCCTCATGTGTATAGAGAGTGGCAAGACATTACCCCACCCAAGGTCATTTTGGATGCTGCTGGCACTATGCTGCCACCTTGCCACAACCACAGCTGACTGGTGTGTACCACAGTTAGGACTACACTTGATATGAGCAGGACAGAGTCATCCTTGACATAATTCACCAAAAAGAAATATCCAAGATGAGGCTTAGTTGAATTCAGGTAGGGTCTTGAGGTAGCAGTGGACCCTCTAATGAACTGGCTGCTAATTTAGTATAAAGTGAACAATCCCAGGAGCCTTTTACTGACTACCATGAGTGACCCTAAGCGCAGTGTAGAGGCATCATGCACTGGTGGAGCAGTGCCCCACCAGGAGCAGTTCAATACAGGCTCAACACTGGTTCACCCAAAGGCAATGTTGGTGGAGCCACCCACACTCTTCCAGGCAAGGAGGGTCTATGGACCACAGCATTTCAGTTGGACTTCATGATCTTGACGGTCTATTCCAACTTTAATTATTCTATGATCATGCTACAGGAACAAATGAAATATTTTTAAATGTTTCTGGCTCCTCTTCTCAGACCACTGATGGCATAAAGCCTACATTCTTGTGCTCTTAAATGGAGGGTTTTCATAAAAGCAACCCTACAAGTGGGTAGAACCAGGTAGGTTGGTATCTTCCCAGATTCTTATAATGAAGGGCTGGGGAGTGTTATCACAAATTCAAGAGGAAGATATTTGAATCCTAGAGAAGACCAAGTCTTCCCACACAGGTGGAGCTGAGCTATCAGACCCTGCTCCATTAGACATTAGTCTTGACCACAGCTCAGAGGATTTTAAAAAGGTTTTGGCTATTGCTATGCTCACAAGAATGTCTCGAATTAAAATGGGCTGGCAACAGGGTGAAGGACTGAAATTGTTCTTCTCACGATGGAGCAGATAACACTTGAGAGCTGGTCAGATCACCTCTTGCTGCTGTTGGACCAACCATCAGGCTGTGTGCTTTCAGGTCAGATGACACCCAGGTTCCATACCATATTTCACAAAGAAGGTACCTTCCTCTTTGACACCCAGCATTGAGCAGGCAGAGGGAGTGTCATCAGAAAGAGGAAGAGATCTCTAAAGAACACCACCTTCACAAGCAGCTGTTAAACACACCACCTTACATGCCCCTCCAACAGCAAATTTGGTGCAAGCCTTTCTTGCTTACACAGGAATGTTCCCCTCCAACACAGGAGAGGAAAGGCTGTCCTTTCTCATAGACTGAAAAGCCCCGACAGATCAGCCCAGAAAAGCACCGAGTGAGACAGACTAACTGATAATTGCGAAGTGCGTTACTGGGGACATGGAAGCCACGCCAACAGGCCAGAAGGATCGATGGGTGGGCCAAGGCCCGTTGCAATGAATTTCAAATCTAGTCCAATCCCGTCCTGCACTTGTTTCATAAAAACCCCGTGAGATGCTACAGACTTGGGAATGACTGGTTGGAAAGTGCACACTGGCAAATGACTTGGGGGTGCTGGTTGAGAGCTGGCTGAATCAGAGCCAGGGGTATGCTTATGCTCCGGTGGCCAAAAAGGCCAGTGGCATCCTGGCTTGTATCAGAAATTATGTGGCCAGCAGGAGTAAAGCAGTGCTTGTCCCCTCGTACTTGGCAATAAGGCCACACTTTGAATCCTGTGTTCAGTTCTGGGTCCCTCATCACAGAAGAACATTGAAGTGCTGAAGCACATCCTGAGGACAGCTAAGCTGCTGAAGGGTCTAGATCACAGGTCCTGCGAGGATCAGCTGAGGTAACTGTGGGTGTTTATCTTAGAGAAAAGGAAGCTCAGGGGAGACCTTATCACTTTCTGCCTTAAGGGAGGTTGTAGTGAGGTGGGGGTTGGTCTCTTCTCCCAAGTAACAAACAATAGAACTCAAGGAAATACCCTCGAGTTGCACCAGAGAAGGTTCAGTCTGGGTATTATGAAGAATCTTTTCACTGAAAGAGTTATGTCCCAGGCTACCCTCCTCTGAGCTGCTGTCTTCCCTCATCATAGGGCCATTGCCCAGAAGTCTATGGGTGGCCTGACTGCAAGAGAGTTGTGCTTTCCCTGGAGATGCTTGCAATGAGGCAGCTTGACAGGATGGCTGAAGTGGGACACAGAAAACAGGTCTGATCTGCTGCTTCCTTGCAGTGACACTCCAAACACTCTGTGAGGCAACATTTCAGTGCTCATAACACAAAAGCTCTGCAGAGACACAAAGGAATCCCAGTAGGTGCTTCAAAGACAATCCTGCAGCCTATCTGCCAGCTCAGGGAGTGCATGCTCCTCACATCTGACTCATCCTTATTGGTCCCCAAGCACACACCTTCCCCAAGATCTTATTTCATATAAATCCCATTTATTTCTATTTAGGAAATCATAAGGCTGCAGAATAGGCTGCTCTCAAGTGTCTAATCCTGTTCTTATAGGAACAACATAGGGACAACATGGGCAGCTTCAAGAGATTGCTTGGAGCAAGACACAAGCAAAATCTTGCCCTCGGAGGGGTTTTAACCTCAGCAGGAACCAGAAAATGCTTTGAGGCATGAACCACAAGAACTGTCTGAAAGCAGTGCCATCACATTCACCCTTCGTTTTGGAGGAGGCTACAGATTTCATACCCTGTGGGGACAGCAACTTGCTTGAGGACTGATCCTACCAGCCCTACGTACAACAGGTATTACCTTACTCGGCCTGTTCATTCCCGCAGAGCACTGATAGAGTAGGATGCTCTTCAAGATGAAGATGTGCGTGGGGGGATCAGCCCTCAGTGGAAGAGTTTTAATGTGAAATAAGATCAAACATCACTGCCACACCTCTCCCTCTAGCAGTTTCAGCCTACACAAGAGAGGGGAACGTGCAGAGCAGCAGAGTGCTAGTACTGGTGTAATTCTGGGGGGGGTCTAGAGAGGGAAGGAAGAGGAAGAGGAAAAGGGAAAGGGAAAGGGAAAGGGAAAGGGAAAGGGAAAGGGAAAGGGAAAGGGAAGGGAAAGGGAAAGGGGAAAACAGAGAGAGAGAAAGACAAAACAGAATAAAAGAGAAAAATGAAGCTAAACATCAAAATAAAAATGAAAATTAAAAGAAAAAGAAGAATGAAAAGAAGGATGAAAAGAAAAAAAGAAAAAGAAAAAGAAAAAGAAAAAGAAAAAGAAAAAGAAAAAGAAAAAGAAAAAGAAAAAGAAAAAGAAAAAGAATACCTGGAGCTTAAAAATAAACTTGGTTGTCTATGAACACCCATGGACCTAACTGGATTTACTGCCTAAGTGCAGGAAAACTTGAAAAGGTTATGGAAAGCTGAAAGAATTTAAGATTAACACATACAGTACTTTTCAGTGCAGATGATGGGACAATTACAAATGTAGTCGAGCTTTGGAAAATGTTTATAAACTTGGAAGATATTTCAGTTTGAGTGTGATTCAGTGTGCCCAGCCCTGATTTATCTTTCAGACTGATCAGGTACCGGAAACACAACGTGAAAGGATGGGTTTGGGACTCCTCCATCCTTCCGTTGAAACCCTGAGGAGAGGGGAGGAAGATGTAGAGGACTTTGCCCCCACTGTCCCCTGGAAAGGACAAAGGGACATTTTAGTTCCTAGAATGGGTGGTTGAGGACTCCATGCAGCAAAGCTGGTGGAAAGCCTACACTGCTCAGAGGATAAACCGGCTCGTGTCTGTCCAGTGAAACACAACTGGGACAACTCACTGGCTAGGAGAGCCCATGTGACCGTCTCTCTTCACTGCTTGAGTGGCATTTAACAGTCAGGGCTATTGAATTCTATTTCTTGGTGTCATTCAGTCAACCTGGGCCCTGTGTGGCTCCCTGCAATGCTTTCAGAGCAAATGAAGTTGTATAGCTGGATGCATCCAGGGGAATTTACATCAGAAGAGGAACTTGCCTCATTTCTTCAACAATTAGAGAAATGCAGTGGTTTCTCTAGGTGCTAAAGAAAATGACCTCTTCCACGGGCAGTAAAACAAATGAATGATGAATTTGTTTTAGCCTGTGAAACCCCTCTCTTCCTCCAGCAGCATGACACAAAGGCCATGGCCGATGAATTATAACTGTTTCACTGGGGGAGGCACTAATCTGGGTTTCTGCCCTCCATGCCCTTGATGACTCTCATGATACATTAGACTTGATGGGCTTAAAGATCTTCTCCAGCCTAACTGATTCTGTGATTCCTAAACAAATCTGTATGTGCAGTACTGTGGAGAAGGAACAGACCAGACCAAAGCAGGTCTGCATCTCCCTATTTGCAGCAGAGATCTAGGACCCATTCACTCATTCATTCCTGAAGGAAACATCAAGAGAAGAGGAAAAAAAAAAGCGAGCAGGTGCATAGCCCCAGCTTCTTTACTTCAGCTCAAAAGGGAGACAAGAGTGGTTAACTTAGATGTAGACATCTGTGCTGGAAACACCTGAAGTTGGTGAAACTAATCCCACTCTTAGAAAGAGTTGGGGAGTTTTGGTGAAGATCTGAGAGCCAGACATGTAGGTGGGCAGGGAGGGCAGGATGCAGCTTGCAGCTAAGACACCAAATCACATGTGTCTGCAGGTGGGTGTCTATAAGGGAGAAAGGTGTCCAAATCCTGAAAGAAGCACTCTGTAGAGTCTGGGCTTCTCTGAGCATTAGGGAGTGAGTCATGCAGGGAAACATCTGACATGAAATGAGCTGGGGCAATTCCTCCCCAATTGACATGTTTTCCCACAATTATTGAACCAGCACCTCCTAATGGCTAAGGATCTAGATGAGGTGGCTTCGCCAGGCAAAGGGCACTGCTGAGGTCAGTTCAGAAATTACCCCTCCTTCTGCTTCCAGCACCTTCGTGGCAGAGGCCCTGAGCACCACTTTCTCCTAGAGGAACCAGGTTGCCAGTGGCAAGAGTGAAAGCAGCATTCCTGCTTTATATGAAACCAGAGGTCAGGAGATCAGTTATCCACCCAAACCCCCCAAGAGCAGAGAGAGCAGATGCTCTCCGTGCAGCTATGTGGAGGTGCACAAGTGCAAGCAGCACGTGTTGCGTGGGGAGTCAGGCTGCTGCTTGGAGAGAATTCCAACTGGGTGGAATCAGATGTGTATCAGTCCTGTTGCAAACGTGATTGCACTGGGGGTAGAGAAGGGACCTGAACTGTTGTAATTAGATTATCAGATCTCCAGAGCAGGATTTGACTCATAACACATTTTAACCCTTACTTCTAAGATCGTGGTGTGCAAACTAAGTATGCTACTGCAAAACCTGAGTAGACCTGTAATGCATGGAGAAGGACCACAAGTTTCTGGTCATCACAGCTAACAGCTGCGGGAATTATTCCTGGCAGGTTTAGCCCTTCTCCAACTGTCCCATGTCCTGTTCTTGGAGGAGAATTCTTTGGAAGAGAAGTCCCTGTCTGTGCAGGTGACTTGTGGGGTCCTCTAGAAGGAGGAAGATTAAATCCTACTGCCCACCATAGTCAGGATCAATGCCCCACTAGCAGCACCCATGCTCCTGTCTAAAGCAGCAGCACCAAGGCAGGATGAGGTTGAAGCCATGCCAGGGTATTTCAGATTGATTTGGCAGGGACAGGTTTGTGATGGAGGCACTGGGAAGTACCTCCATCAGCTATAGCGTTGTGTGACCTTTAGCAAATCTCTTTCCCATGATGTTCCCCGACCTCTTGCAGTAAAATGGAGCCAGTAACACTTCCTCAGTCATACTTGTCTCTTTGGATTGTCACCTTTCCAGGGTGGAGAATGAGGCTCCCACTGTGACAAGCAGCTGCTGTCTGGAAAGAAAAAGTATTCAGAGCTGTAATAAATGACCTTAACATTCATGACATGCTCACTGCTCTTGTCTTCCCACTGCTCACATATTCCCTGCCAGGGACAGTGAAAATAAATAAGATCCCTTGTCCACTTGAATAATAAACGCATTCCTGATCCTTTGAAGGGTCTCCTTGGTTTCTTGTCAGGTCTGCTACCTGCTGTGCTGCACAGGGTAAGCTGAGAGGGTTGGAGAGGAAGAAGACAGTAGGGTTTTTTTTTCTCTATCAAATTATGAAAGCTTTTATCATTACTTGACAACGTACATCCGCGTTTGGCTACTGAGCCCAGCTGCTCTCCCTTTGCTCACATGGGCTTACCTGCAAGCAGAGACAAAGTAGCCTTTACCTTTCCCATGTGCTGAGAGTTCTTTCTGAAGAGATTATTGACCTCCTAAACAAGCAAACACACAAATATTTTTAAAAATAATTCTTTTGCTAACTTGTGGGAAAGCCAAAAGCTCATGTTGTCTTCACTAGGATGTAAACTTGAAGATGAGCTCTGATCTGATTATAGACTCATAGAATGTTCTGGGGTGGAAGGGACCTCTAGAGGTCATCTAGTCCAACCTCCCTACACGGAGACAACTCTACCTAGGTCAAGCTGATCAGAGCCTGACCTTAAATGACTCCAGGGATGGGGCCCCCACCACCTCCCTGGGCAGCCCATTCCAGCAATCAACCACCCTCACATTGAAGAACTTTTTTCTAATATTTAGCCTAATAAAAAGCCCTAATGAAGTTTCACTAGTGCAAGGCCAGAGGGGGGTCTTGCTGTGACTCTCCCATGAGTCTTGCTCTCCTGTTGCCCAGCAAAGCTTGTCCAGCCTTCTGCAGCTGAGACATTCAGTGGTTTTGATGTTGCTCCTCAACTGATTTGGGCTCATGATTTAAAAACTGTTACCCCAGGTGCTGGGGTCAGCTCAGTGGAGCTGCAAATCTCAGTGCTCCACAAGTCTCACCTCCTACCCTCTCCAGCGATGCTGCCTGTCACAAACAGCTTTGTCTATGAGAAACGCAGAGGAGCTGGGATGTGTAAGAAATGGTATCTCCTGCAAAATCAAAAGTTCTACACTTCATGAGCAGTTCTTACAGCAGGAAGGAGAGGCTACACCTGACTTACTAAAGTGTGATTCTGGGAAGTTCCTACACTGCTAAAGGCAGTGCCAGAACGAGACTACAGTGAGCAAAAATGTTCATCAAAACTTCCTGTCCCACCTCAGACAAATTCCCTAATGCTCACCAGAACTGAATGAAGCAAAGCAAGGCTGAGATGCTCCTGCCTGGGACTAGGAAATGGCTAAGGAGGATCGCCTATGATTTAGGTCTGTGTCATGCTTTGAAGTCTCCTTGGACTGTTCCATCTCTGGTGAACATGGTACTTTTTGTAACAGATACAAGTCCACACATCACAAATGCGCCACATCTGCAGGTATCCATGCATTCCTGCCCCAAGGGAGGTCTAAATCTCGGCCTAAATTAGCTCCCCAGGCTTCCTCTGCATTGAATAGAGAGAAACAGGCACCTGCAGAGAGCAACTTGTCTGCTCTAACTCTGCCAGCTTTTTTTTTTGGGGGGGTGGAGAACTGCTGCAGCGCGCTGTGTCTCTTCACTGCTCGTGCACATCAATAGCATTGGTCAGAGGTCTGCATCAGCCCGTAGTAGGATGGAAACTTGAATGGTGCTTTCAACCTCACCGCTATAGATAAGGGAACACAAAATGGCTCTGTTGGATCGACGCAGTAGTGTTTTACCAAAACATATTCCCAGTGCTTTGCACTTCAGGAATTTTCCATCTGAAGTTGGTGGTCTTTTCTAATCCCCACTGGGTTTCCTTTGTATCAACACATCCTGCCTTGCTACAGGCTTCCATCCTCCTGAAGCAAGGAGGTCTCCAGGGCATCTCCATCACCAGTAAGGCACCTCCACTGGTTTGCTTTGGACCTGTTGCCTGGCAACTTCACTGGATGTTCATTGCCTGGACTAGAAGAACGCTTACAGGTTGTAAGTGTAGTTTATACAATATGATTTGGCTCCATCTGAGTGTCATTCACTTTGCTGAAGGAAGTCCAGGCCTGGTTCTGCTACATGTTAGCTTCCACACCTTCCGCTTTCACGGAGTTGAGGCGTTAACCCTGCATGTTTCAGCATCACTATTTGTGGTGGCCCCAAAGTGGTAGGGTGAGGTGTGTATTCTGCTGCCCTCTGAACTGGCCTGGGAGGGAAATGACACAGCCCAGCTCCATGGTTTACTTGAACTAGATATGAGTTCAGCACCAAGGGTCCAAGGGCACATTAACTACTGGCCCTGACCTGATTCATCACCACGTATTGCAGATGTGGGCCAGTTGCATGGTGAGAGCTTTGCTTTGTCCATAAATCCTGGACACAGTGGACTGCAGGAAAGGGAAAATGATCCAAGGAGCCTGGGCAGACAGGGGGAGATGGCTTCCGCTCTCCTACAGCAGCCAATTGGATCAGGACTATGATGTTTAATTCACAAATGCACAATCTTTAGCTCCTTTTACATGTCCCCGGGCGGTCTCGTAGACACCACCTGAAGTATATTACAGCCTGGCTGATTATGGGTCTCCTCCAAAGCCCTCTGAAGTCAGTGGGAGTCTTTCCCCTGACTTCACCGTGTTTGGGGCAGGCCCCGGATGAACATCCCTCGGGTTAGACAGTTTAATCATCCATTCAGCAGTACACAAAGCAGATCACATACACTTTTAGCCTGCATTGTATGGTGTTATGAAACGAGAAGATTATTTGATATGATTCAGAGATAGCTCAGGTATAAGGTAGGAAAAAAGTAACACCTTTGATGTTTTACATTACACTTCAGTTATTCCTTGAGGGGCAAATTCTCGTCACCTTACCCAGGTGAACATTGCACTCGGTAATTTGGTCAAAAACATCCCATCAGCCTTCTTTTCAATAAAAAATGTTGGAGGAGTAGTTCAGCTTGATGGCATATTTCTACCAAAAAGAAGGAAAAAGGAAAAGTAAATCCATGTTTTGATTCTTTCATCAATCAGAGGGGAAAAAGGAACCAAAATCTATTTTGGAAGAATTTCCTTACAGGACAATAAAATTAGGGGGTTTTTGCCAAAGCATAAGGAGAATCAATTTCTCAACAACTACAGTCTCCATCTAGCACAGCTATTTCTAGATGAGGCATCTATCATCCATGTAGCATCAACCAGGCCTGATGCTCATCTTGCCTTTCTTGGGTCAAGCTACAAAATGAGTCTTTGTCCTCCTTAGCTCATCTGCTACAAGAGCAAGACAGACAGAACCGCCTTCTATGAACAAGCAGGGTAGAACTCAGGTGCATCACATTCAAAGTCAGGTGAGAACTTTGGGGCTCACGGGGCCTCATCTCAAGTGTGATGAAGATTTCCTGTCACTAGAAACACAGAGAGGGCAAGGGCAGGGTGTCTGGAGTTTTCATGAACACTACCATTTCATGTGAACTATTCCTGAAGATCTCAGCGAAAAATGACTCTCAATCAGCATTAAAAAAGTCAATAAAGCCTTCTGTACAGGCACAAAGTGCTGTGGCCGACTTCCACGGACTTTGTGAGCAAGAGGGCATATCAAAAGACTCCTCTGGAGGTGCAAACCACAGTCCATGGCCAGTGGCAGTAATTGAAGTTGTGTTTCCAAAGGAGTTGGCGGGTGATGAAACCAGCGCAGATGGCTGTGTTCTGCCTCTTGAACCCCTCCCACCGCCCTCTAATATACTCGATGTTGCTGGGGTGGGGGGTTTAACTACTGGCACAAGGGTTTCCTTTGTTGATGGGAGCTGGGTCTCCTCTAGGGGACTGGGCTGATCCAGCTGTACTGGCAGAGCCTTTGTAATATGGAGCAGCTCAAGTGCAGACCTGCAGTGGGTGCCTGCCTGAACCTTTGCTGGCAAGCCGATAAGGCCAGTACCGAGCGAAGTTGAACGACCCCACGCTGGAGAAGTGCCACACGTAGGAGCCAGTGAGCATCTGTGTTACTGATCCAACGTGTCTCTTGAAATGCCTTTAGACTATCTATTCCAGCAGAGGAAAGACTACCTTTTCTAGTGGTTGCGTGTGCTGGGAGTGTCGGAGGGTAGCACAGGACAGAGGTACCAGGCACTGGTGCTTATAGTCTTCAGCACGACCCGGGTTTCACAGAGACTTGCATTGTCTTGCACAGCTGAGGTAGCATCTTTCCAGATGCCTAGAAATAGTGGACAAACCAAGCAAAGAAGAGATTCCTGTGATGCTTCACCTCAGCATTCAGCAGCTGGGATCTGTGGGCTCCCACCTACCCCCATGAGATCCCTGCTTCCTCAAAGCCAGATGTTATTTTACAGGGTGCTTCCTACTGGCTGCCAGAGCAGAGGGAACACAGTTCTGCAGTTTAAGCTGCTCTCCAAGGGAAGGGTCTTTCTCCCCACTGACTTCTCTGGAAACAGGTCGTGGCCTGGGCTGCTGGGAAGAGGCTTATTGTCATGGAGAACTGCCCATCTCAGGCATGGCCTTGGCATTTAGAGAAGAGTGGGGACTCTTAGGGTGGGACCAGCAGGCTAATTGCCTTTGTCTTCAGTGGGGGGATCACACTAAATCCCCAAAGCCTATGACAATAGATCTACGGCTTTCAAGCACCTTTCATTAAACTCAATCCTCCAGCCCTCCTTCTCCCCAGATTTGCTAAAAGAAGAGGTACTTTTAATGACAAAAGGAAACCTGAAAGGCTGCCATCAGTTCATTCACTTGGCTCATCTCTGCAGACTAGGTGTCTATTTGCTGAAATCTACTCCCAAGTGTCTCTCTTGGGCCGGCTGCTTTTTCCTGAGCACTCCAGCCTTTGGGGTGGTCTGTCGGCAGGAGAGGCCACAGTCCCAGGTTCCAGCAAGGGCTCACTTTCCCTGGAGGGAGCAGGGTTTGGTGCCAGTGAGAGGCAGGGTGCACTGAGGACATGTAGACCTACCGAAAGCCCACCGCTTTCTCTGTTAGCAGAGCTCACCGCTCTGCTCTGTTAGGTTCTGGCTATGCCACCACCCAACTGACCTGGCAGGGGAAGGTCTGTGAACCTTGTGAAGTTTGCTAAAAACACACTGACATTTGCCACTGATTCGGGATTCTCAGGAGTGAACTTACGGGCGCTGTCTGCAGAGACGTACAGGTGGTGGAAGTAGCAGAGAGTAAACCCTGAGACAAATCTGAGCAGAACACAGACTAAGGTTCCTAAGCTCTAATAGGCTGCTGGAGGTGAGAGCGAGTGCAATATCACTTAGATATTGGTTAAGGAGTTCCCAGCTTACTTAAGGACAGGCTCTAAGTCTTGTAAAAGTGCTGTAAATTCCTCTGTCACTTTTAGATCAAACTCGGGAGTCCAAAACCCATACAAAAGCTATTCCACACCTGGCGTGGCTGAACTAAAGCAGGACAAAAATGCCCACCTTGTCTTCTCACTTAGTGGCAGTCTGCCCTTTCCCTCCCCTTTTCACCACCACTGCCTCAGCTGAGACTCAATTAAAAATCAAGACACAGAGGAATAACCTCTAAAGCCAGGGAGATGGTATCTGTACTGGGGAGAGCAAGAAGGGAATGAGACAGGAGCTGTCACCCGCCCACTGGTCTCAGCTATTGCACAAATGGTGGTTGGCCAGTGCTGGGGCAAGTACTTGGTCCCGATCACAAGCACATGGAAGTCATCTGACATTTCGTCATGGCTTCATTATATTTTGGATCAGGCCAGTGGCTTGTCTTGCATCACCACCCTGTGTGCTATGCAGGTAGCTGGTGCAGAGGCGCAGCATGGCACTGCAGCACTGCCAGCACTTGCTTTTCCAATAGCCTGTGGGGACGGCCTTACATCAGGCTGGATGGACGAATGGGTGGATGGATGCTGAACAGCTTTAATTTCATGCTCAATTTCATTATTGATGCTACTAGGTTCCTCACGAAGACATTAGTATTTACACCCTACCCGCACAGAGCACCCAACTGATGGTTTTGCATAGTGGCTGCCCTGGGATGGAGATTCCTTTCCCAGCAGTGGGAACTAGGCAGGATTTTCAAGAGGTGAATGGGAGGATTCTCACCACCCATCCAGACTCACACTGTAAGCAGGTGCCACCCTGCTCAAAAAACTGCCCCACAGTCCGGATTGCACAGGCAGCCAAGCTCAGGCGTCACACGAGCTGCTACCCAGCGCTGGAGCCAGCCCCGCTTCTGGTGCTTTTCACAAGCTTTTATTTCTGTTACCAGCCCAGGCTGAAAAAGGACAGTTGTCTGTTCTAACCAAAACAAACAAACAGAAGAGGTCCGAGTGCCCAGGAGAGGCTGTGAGTGGGCTTAGCCACATCTCCTTTGGGCCCAGAGCGGGATTTTTTTCCATCTTATTGCGTCAATGACACTATTCATAAGTCTTCACAACTTTTCTCCCAAGATACGTGAAAGCCAAACCTGCCTCCCACGGAGTTTTCAAATACTTCAAACACTCAGAGCAACAACAACTTAAAAAAATCTAACAATTGCTAACATTTTATTCCCAACAGCTGCTCGGCCTCAAAAGTGTCATTAATACAACTAATGAACGAAAACAAAACCAACAAAAAAATTCAAAACAAATAACAACAACAACAAAAAATAATTGGGGAAACGGAGTAAAATAAACTTTAACAAAGTTTAGAACGCATTATAAATAAGTACAGCTCCAGAGCATAATTTACAAATATAAAACCACATAGAAACATATGTACAGAAGACTTACATTACGTACAAATATGTATAAAAATACCCCAGCGTTTGATTCTCGTGCTAAAGCTGCATGGCCAGAGTTATCTTTGGTACTAAGCTCAGGGAAGGAGAGTGTGGCACAAGACACGGCCCTGACTCTATCGTATGCCCCACATGGGAAAAGCGGAGCTAACCTCCATACGTTTCCATGGGGGGTTTGAGTAGAGGTCTACCCAGCGTCCACCTACCCGTGCGCTGCGTATCACAGGACCGGGGCAGAAAGCAAGGGCTACAGAGGCAACTGCTGGCAGAGAGGTGTTTCTTTTTTTTAATACATTGTACAAGGCACTTCATAAGAAATCTCTTCATTGTTTTGCTTTCCTGTTCACTTCTAAGACTCACTGGATGTCTACAATCGGCTCCTGCTGACGCCGCTCTACGGTTATAATTTTTAAACTTCTTATTCTACATTCGGGATTAGAAACTTCTGAAAACATGAATTCAGTTTGTTTTTGGCTGCGGAGTTTAGACGGCCAGTCACCTAAACCACCTAACATTTTTCCAGGATGGGAAAAAGACCTTGCACCTGCCTTCTGCTGGTGTTTAAAGACTGTTCTTATTTTGAAGGGTGAGAAGATCTGTGTTCCTGGAAGAACTCTGGGGAAGTGTCCACATTGAAATGCTGTTTGCAAAAGTGTAGGGTCCTCCGTGCTGCTAGGTACACCTGCGACTCCCGCTCCCTTTGCGGCGCTCGACGGCTGACAGCCCCAGCATCCTACACCTCCGTCCCATCCCGCGTGTAGATGAGGCTGTTAACCGTGAAGTTGTAGTAGTGGTTGTACTGGGCTCCCTGGCTGCTGCTGCTGGGATGGAAGGAGCTGTAGTAGGCAGGGGAAGGTCCTGCAACCCGCTGCAGCTGGTCTGGTGAAGGCACCTCCTGAGAAGAGCTGCTGGAAGGGGTGAAAGTGCCACTGCTCAGCTGTCCAGCAGAGAAGTTCCTGTGATGCAGGTCACTGCTCAGACCCCCTGTCAGCCGGCTGCCTCCACCGCTCAGGGAGCTCATGCCACTGAAGAAGGTGCTGAGGCAGCTTGGGGTGGATGAAATGATACCAGAGGGAGAGGAACTTTTTGGATGGTCCCTGGCAGAAGGTGAGGGGTCCAGCTCTGGGGGTGGGCTGGTTCCACACGGTTTGCCTGCGGCTGGGATGGGTCGCTCTTCTTCAGCCTTCAGGCCCCCCAGAGAGGAGGCTGTCGATGTGGTCGCTGGGGTGTTGGGCTCAGAGCGCCGCTTGCGTTTGCGACGGAAATTCCCATTGTCAAACATCTTCTCACAGTTGGGATCTAAGGTCCAGTAGTTGCCCTTCCCTGGTGGAAAACAGGGGAAACGAGAGAAAGTCAACTTCTGTGACAGCAAGCTCCACCACAACCAGATAAGCAATACCCACATCTTGTCCAAGCACCAGAGCCCACATCTTTCCTACACCTTTTCCTCCTTGGTCTCCCAGACACCATCACCTTCACCGTTCCAATGGTCAGCTGAACCTTAAGGCCACACAGTAAAGAAGAACCTCCCCACCACAGAGGATAAACAACCCTGGAGGATCTGTACCCTGTATCTCAGACTTGGCTGAAAACAACACAGACACCGGGCTCCCTGGCTGCCTCACATCAAACCACCGTCCCAGCACTGGGTGATAAGGTCCCCATGCCATGGTTCTGAAGTACATGATAGAATCATAGAGTCGTTTAGGTTGGAGAAGACCTTTAAAATCACTGAGTCTAACCATTAACCCAACTGTCCCAAGCTCACCGCTATCCAGAGGTCCCTTCCAAGTCCTACTCTTCTGCTTCTTCTCAGAGGAACCAATGGTAAGGTGTACCAGAAACACCGGGGAGACAGCGCTGAGCTCTAGGAGCTGCCCACAAGCTGCATCACGCCCAACACTCAAGAGCTGCGAGAGGGCTGTGGTGTCACCAGCTGTCTCCTCTCGCCCGTGCTCAGGAGAGCAGCGAGCCCACAACGACCGCCCAGGCCCGGGTCCCCCCCCGTCTCTGAGCCTCACCAGGGTCATCCTCGTCGCGGGGCACCTTGCGGAAGCAGTCGTTGAGGCTGAGGTTGTGGCGGATGGAGTTCTGCCATCCAGCCTTGCTTCGCTTGTAGAAGGGGAAGTTCTCGGCCACGTACTGGTAGATGTGGCTCAGCGTGAGCTTCCTCTCGGGCGCGCTCTGGATGGCCATGGCGATCAGCGCCGAGTATGAGTAGGGTGGCCGCACCAGCTTCAGCAATTCCTCCTGGCTGGNGCGGCCGCCGGCGCCGAAGCTCGGGGCTGCGCTTGCTGCAACTCACCGGCGCTCATAATAATCCCTGGCCATGCGCAGGGAGGACGGCGCTGCCTCCCGCTCCTCGTCCTCTTCTCCCGCCGACACCCCCTCCCCTCCCCGGCCCCACAGCGGCCCTAAAAAAAACTCCCGGGGGGCTGCGGTGCGGCGGCACTTATAGGCGCTGCCCGGGGCCAGGAGCAGCCAGTAGCGCGGCTCCGCGACGGGGNCCTGCAGGTAAGGAGAAGGGCCGTTCATGCCCCACAGGTAACCGGCGTTACTAGGCGCCCCGTAGTCCCCCAGCGCGTAGCCGCTCGCCCGCTGCCCCGACGAGGCGGCGGCGGCGGCNTGCGGGAGGCGCCAGGGATTTGGTTCCCCCCGGCCCTCCTCCTCCTCGGTTGTCCGTGTACCCCCGCCTCCGCACCCGCCCCGGGGGTCTCTCCGCACTCCCCGGCCGCCCCCCACCCCTGGGCGTTTCCGCACTCGGCGATCCGGCTCCCTTTTCCCACGGGTACGATCATCCTCGGTCCCCTCGGCCCCGAAGTGGCGGTCCAGGAGGGAGATGCGCATCGCTGCGGGCTGCCTCGACGGGTGATATTCGCGTAAACTCTGTTATTTCTGGGTTCTTTTGCCGCCCGTCTCGCATCAGCCGAGGCTGAGACCGCACATAATTAGCTCCGCATAAAGAATTGCCCGAAATTAAACAAATAAACCCCACAGGCGAGTCTTCCGTCCTGCCGTAGCACCGGCCTGGCAGTCGCGGGGCTCAATTTAATCAATAAAAGTTGATTTTCCTGTTTCGGGAGGAGCTTACGGGAGAGCCCTCAGTGATCACAACGATCTCGACATCCCGGGGTTTATACCGACTCTAGGAAATCATTCTTGTCCGGGGCAAAGAATGGGGTCGGACCCACATGAATAACAAGAAAAGTACGGTCAATGGTGTGGGAGAGTTTACAGTCTTTGCTAGTCGCTTAGAAGATGCAAAATCCCAGGTCTTGAACCGGATTGTTAGTTTTCTACTGGTAAAAATGCCTAAAGCTCCTCTCCTTCCCAGTTAGATATGAAGCGTCCCCATGGTTGCGAGCGGCGGGTGTCTTGATTTGACATCAAGATTTTTGGGAGAGTGGAGCTCTTGAGAAAAAGTCTTATGTGTTCGATGAAACAGCTATAAGCACACATGTAAATCAGTGAAGCTAAATCGGAGCAGCTTTCCCAGGCTACTCCAACTTCAAATTTTCACCCCTCTTGTGCGCTGAGCATGAATGTGGTAACTGGAGGATTTTTCACCATTACATTTCATTCAAAACCAAGCGCACAGGCAGTTTGGAGAGAGTAAATCACTTAAAAGTTAGGCTAGTAAAGAATTATGTTTTGGGGTTTCCTCCTTTAATCATACAGTGAAGTGTTTGTTGAGGTTTTTCTGGTGCTCTGGAGGGGTTTTTGTAGAGGGTTGATTCTGGGGTTTTTATTATTTCGTTTCTGTCAGTGTTGCTGATGCTGATTTTATGTTGCGTCTTTTGGGGAAAGAGCTCACTGTGTGTATTAGGATGGCCAGAGCAGCAGGAGACTTTACATCATCTTTCACAAGGTGCCTTTTCCGTTCTCAGCTCTTTTGCCTTTATTATTTATAACAGCTCCACACCCCTTTGGGGAAGGGTCGTGCTGGAAAGTGCTGATTTGAAGCCTGACCGCACAACAGGCATCTGAACCAAGCAGTTTGGGGGAAAATCACAGCTAGAAAGGATATCTAAGGAACAAGAAGCAGATGTTTTAAAAGAAACTTCTCAGTGTTTGAAGAGCTAAGTGAAAAATGTTGCTGTCTAAAGTGATACCGAATCTGTGCTTATCCCTTTGCTCAAAACCCCCACGACTGTTGCCGGAGGGAGAGAAGCAGTCACTAGTATCACTGTATCGCTCCAAATTGCGATTTTTGCTCCAGGGATTGGAGGTATTTGGGCAAAGGCAGAGCCATCTAGAGGAACAGCCCGGCTAGGACGAGGCAGGGAAGGCAGTTTCCCCGAGAGGTATCGTATGCAGCCTTTGCGGTACCTTTAGCTGCTTCCAGCAAAGGAAACGAGTGAGGAAATAATGCTGAATTAGGTCTAATAAAATTGTGTCCTCAGAAAAGTCCAGCTTGCTTTACCAAATCGTAAGGAATGTGAAACAAAAACAGTTTTAGAGAGGTTACCAATAGTTGGGATGGCATGGGTGTGCAAGCCAACACTCAAAGAGCGGAGCGAATAAAGCCTTGATGGCGTGATGGCTGTAAAAATGGTTAATTTTCTTAACGCAGTTGTCCTGCAAGCGGCACGCAGTGTTGTCTCCAGACATTGGCAGCTCTCAGCGCAAACGTGTTGCTGTTCCCTTCTGCCAAGGGACGAGGAGAGATCCAGCACTCTGCCTTGCTGCTTTTTCCCCAGAGAGGTCTGGGAGGCATTTTCCTCCTGGAGAAGGGAGGCACTGAGAAGCTGGCAAGATGGGTGCCGAAATGCAAAACTGAATTTGGCTCCAAGGTAAGAGTCTGGGGCTACTGTCCATCACTTTGAGCAGATCTGGGGTTGGGTTAGGGCAATGTAGTGAAATTTTTCGGTTGTCGCTGAGTCGCTAGGATGTTCACTAGCCAGTACAAGTGTGCCAGTGGGGTCTGCTGGGTCCACTTCTTCAAAGTTGCCCATGGCGCCTAGGAGTTGGGGCTGAACTATATCCCCAGCCAGCTACAGTTAGTGCAAAACTCTCCAACCAGCTGCTGCGGAAAGTGTTTCAAGACTTCCTGAGGAAAAGTTCTGCAGGATAGCAAAGTCCTCCCTATTCTTGCCTTGTGCTGGTCACACCATTGGTTTTGGTGTTGTGCTTGTCATACACGCAGCAAGTGCTTTTCACCCTGCTAGGAAGACACTGCCTTTGCCTCTAAGGCCCTGCTCCTCTGAACATGTAGGTACAGGCTTAACTTTCTTGTTGTGAGTCTCAGGTGTGTACAGCTGAACACGGAAACCTGAAAGTGCTTCAGAGCTGAGCACCCAACCTTGTAGCAGGAACCCATACCTGCACCCACCTACATCTCTCTCCATTTCCTGTGAATGCTGAGGTCTCTGCACAAGGAATGTGTTGGAGGACTGGGACCTGATAACCCGTGTTGGCTACTTTACCAGGGGGAGAGAGACCAGGATCCCTTCAATGGCTCCAAATGGCTGCAATCAAGCAAGAACCACAGGTTTGGTTTGTTTTGGCTGCATTTGCAATATAAGTCTCACTTTCTCCCTAGGGCTGGCAGGAGGCAAGGCAGTAACTTGGTGGCCCATGTATAAAAGAGTTCTTCATATGCAGGTTGTATCTCCCTCCACAGCTGTCAATGGAATTCAGAATGAGTTCTTCAGCCTCTAGGACAGACAAGGGAATTATCTTTTCTCTCACAGTGGTCCAGAGCCATGTCTTCAACCTCAAGAATGTCAAGGAATTGATTAAGAACAGCTCAAATTAAATTAGTACCACTCCCTTATTTACAGCCAAGTTTATTCCTTCCTAGACTGGGAGCTTTACATCTGCTTCAAGAAAATCTCTCTTTTCACTCACCCTCTGATTTATCCTGTAAATGGGGAAAAGAAAGAGAATGTCTGATGTTGTGCAATAGATGTTTCTCTGCCATGCATTTGGAAAGGGCTGTCTGTTACAAGCACACAGGTTCAAGTAATTGTTATCCCACACCTCAGAAGAATAATGTATGTTCCTCCTACCTTGTATCTAGTCATCTGCTGGACTGAAGCTCTGGGAATCAAATGTTGCCAACTTACCTTGTGATAAAATATGTTTTCAAATCTTTCTTGAGTTTTCAGACCCTACAACATTTCGTGGGGAGGTATCCTTAGTCTGTAATTTTCAGGCTACCAGCTGCAGGCTTGGTTTGGTTTTGCTTCTTGTTCATGGTCTCCATAAAAGCGTTGCAGGCTGCAGTTTTGGAGTGGCAGATACTTTCTTGGTGTGCTTGCATCATGCTGAGCATCATGGAGCCCCTGGACTCCACTGACAATAGTTTATCACAAACTGTAGTTACTCAAGGACTTCAGACTGTCAGGAGTGAACACCATCGCTGAAGGAAGAAGTTCTACCCTGTGTCCACTCCTGGGTGCTTTTTCTGGCTGCAGTGCTCACACGTGTTTCTGTGGCTGTGGACTGGGGCGCTGATCCAGACTGAGAGGAACCCCCTCTTCCCAATCCTTTTGTTTATTTCCTTTTTCACTCCCTCAGGTTAGTTTTAGCCTGAGCCTGCCTGGCTTTTTCCTGAATGAGGGCTTGTTAGCAACTGATTAGCCAAAGTTTTGATAAAAGCTTCATTGTCTGTAATGTTTGTAAGCTACCCGAGCCGTGCTCCTAATAAAAGTGGGATTAAATAGACACCTTGGGAGCAAGACAGTTGCAAGTGGGAATTTCATTGCTCTGAGGGACAAAGGGATGTGGCCAGGATTCAGTAACTCTGCGCATCAGAAGTGATTTTTACCAAAACTGGGAAAGGATCTCAACTTTTGTTTTTTGGGGGAAAGAGGAGCCTGGTGGGAGACAGAACTCAACAGATTAAGTACATGCTCCAGGTGTTTGGGAACACGTTAGCAGCAGCCCTCAGCACCCTGCATTCCTCCTGCCTCTCCTTGGCTTAAGAGTCATAAAAAGTACTTAAAAATCCCCACTCTCATCCCACAAATTTAATCCTTCCTCATTTTATTTTTGAAACAGTAAAACACTCCAGCTGGCAGCGAGCTGTGTCTGGCTTGGCACTATCGGATGGTGTCTTTTCTGGGAGGAGAGTTAAGCAGGGGACTTCATCCTTCTTGCTTAAGGGTAGAAGCTGACCCCAGCTGAAGTAAAACAACAGCTTTGTGCTTTTCATGTGGTTTTGATGTGTAATGGGATATCTGAAGTGAAGCTGGTTGCCCTATAGTGATCACTCCTATGGAGTAAGGTAAAGGCCAATATATTTTGGTCTTGATTCATCTGAATATGCCACCTCTGCTCTGGAATGATTAATGGAAGTAGAAAAGCATAAACTTATGGTCAGCTAAAGTAAAAATAACTGAAACTATGAGCAGATAAAGGCAGTAGCTGCCAGCACCACTACCACAAAGAAACGGAGGAGTATTAATATTTCTTTTCCATGCTTGTCTGGGGGCACAAATCAGATAATATATTAATATCAGGTGATGGTGAAAGAGCATTTTGAGCTCCATTAATAGCTAGGGATTATGTTAAATAGCAACCACACAAACTAAACATTTTATGATCCGCCGATCCCGGTGATTCCCAGCCGAGAGTTTCAGAACTCTTGGATCCGGGAACATACTGTGTGGTGTGTTCACACCAACAATGCATTTGGGGACACTCGAAAGATTTTAGACACCTGAGAAAGCTGATATTGTTTGTTATTTAAAAGGACTGGGCAAATGATTTGGGTAATGCCAAGACTGCCAGCCTGTCGTAGTTAAACGCAAGAAATAGTGGCTGATGAACTCTTAAGGGAAGGCAATGAAACTGATGCAAATGAGTACGTGTGTGCAGAAAGGAGACCTTGTCAAATCAATTTGCTGCTGTTCTCCAGCAAGGCTGGGCAACACTTTATGGAAGTGATTTCTGAAAGTAGTTGGTTAATATCGTCTTGGAGGTGGGTTATCAAAAATAATTATATAAAATCAACATGGTGCAAATTAAGTGGCTCTGACTAGTTAAACAGAGATCTCAGAATGTTACTGAAAAATTAATCCTTCAGTCTTTTTGTGTGGAAGTCCTGTGGAAACCGGCTCATTATTCTGTTTCTATCACTGATTTGGGGAGAAAATAAAGAATCACTGTCTACTGAATGTGTCAGAGTCTAAAACTAGGGCTAAGGAGTGTTAAGTAATGAAGAGGACAGTTCACTGACACAGAGCTACCTCAGTCTCTCAGAAAATACCACTGCACACAACGTGCAGCTATGCCTTCAAGTTCCTCCTTTAAAAAGCATGAGGATAAAGGACAAAGCTGGAATGGGAGCCGGCAGCCAGCACTGAAGCAGGATGGACAGAAGGGGCTGAATTTGGCTGCTCACACAGCGATGGGACTGTTTATGTACTTTGCAGTCTTCAGTCGTGTCCCACTGGTACTGTTTCAAATGTGAGGCACTGCAGATGTCTCAGCCATCCCAGGAACCTCAAACAGCCATAAACACATTTGTGTGCCACTGATTTAAATATAAAGAACCAATTTTTGCTATTGTGCACAATTATTAGAGCAATTACCAGGATTAATTGTGGATTCTCCACCACATTGTGGATATTGTGGATCTCCAATTTTAAAATCAAGATGGGATTTTTTTTTTAATGCATACTTGAAAGAAGACAGGTACTAAGAGAAACCTTTGTGAAGATCCTTCTGCATGCACATGGGCTGTTCACGGCGATGTCCATGTTCCCATTTCCCCACCTAGAACCTTGCACTGTACTCCAGCTCTATCTTCAGCTGCATTTGCACTGTGTGTAATTTTGCCTGGTACAGAAATGTTCAGTGGTATTTCTGCCCAGCTATTACTGCCCATCCAGACAGGTGGATTTGGTAATCTGGATAGTGCTGTGGTGCCTAAGTATGGCTTTCTCCTGGAAGGGTGGCTCTTGTGAGAAAGAGGAGAACCTTCTTATCACCTAAGCCAAAAGCCACTCAAGAGAAGGGCTCAAAGGGTGCAGAGCAAAGTGCGCTGAGACCCACCGGGCCTTGTGGATGCTATCTGATCTCTGTAACTAGGTGAGTGTCTGATGAAAGGAAGTGGTCCAGTGAAAAGATTGCTGTTAATAGAAGCTTTGGCCAGCAGAAACATGAATCTGAGATCACTTTGGGTGAAAACTCACTGCTAATGAGCAAGTGAGAGATGTACCAGCACAACACTGTCTGCCCTTTGAAAATCAGGTGGTGAGACGAGGTAGCGGCACCATGCGGGAAAACCTCGTTTTATGCCAGTGATGCAAAATACAAGAGAGGCAAAAAGAAAGCCCTGGCCAGCTCAAGGGTTGTCGCCTTTCAGAAACCAGCCCTGTGGAACAGGTTCCGTAGTGCTTTTAGATGTATGGGTTCCTATGACAGACACCGAGGAAGAATTTCCTTGATTTCTTTGAAGAATTTCAAGCAATTTTGCTACCAGTCAAGGCATGCCTGAGGCACACCTTGGGACTGAACCGTTCATGCACCCAGTGACTGATGTTTGTGACTGACTGGCACATGCCAAAGATTGGCAGAAACAGTGCTAACCAGGAGCAAATATTGCAAGTGCCCCCGGGCTTTCATGAGGCTCTGCAGGCTCCACGAGTGCCAAATGAAGTGCAAGTGTAAACTCAACTGTCAGCAGAGCTGAAAAGCTCTGACTGACATTTAGGAAGACCAAATTTAGCAAGTAAAGGAAGCAAGCAGTGGATATCCCCTGCAGCAGTGGTCTTCTGCAGTCATAACTTCATTGTCTCAACAACAATGATTTGACATGGTTTGGTGAGAATGGAAGCAGGCAGCCACTGAGCCTGGCTGATGGAAGGTATTCTCCACCCGAGCAGGGCTAAGCAGGAGCCATAGGTGGGAAGATGTGCCCTGAGCAGGCTAAAGTCAGAGACCAAGGACAGCCTTAACACACTCTTGTGAAAGTCCAAATCAGGATGGTGTTTTGTAATAGACATTAAGGAAGAAGAACTGGTGTCTCCTTCACAGCAGGAATGTTGAGAGAGATCTCTCTTCTTTCCGAAAAGGCCAGGCTGAAGAGGTGGGTGAAATACTGCTAGAGTTTTTAGAGATGTCTGATCAAGAGATGGAGAGCTTCTGTGTTTGGGAGATTACAACGCTTCAGGAGCAGGATGACAAGAACCTTGCTGGCAGAAACTATGAAGAAGGGTCAGGAGACTGAAGAAGTCTGATGGGTTGAGAATGAAATGATCTTGTAAGGTAAGATAGATGGTTGGACTCAAGGGTCCCTGGGTCTTCTCCAATCAGAGTGATTCTGTGACTCTGATGGGACTGTAGCACAGACCATTGACCCAGCAAGGTGAATGTATGTTAGCAGGAAAGAAAAGGTTCTATAAACAAGGAAAAGTGGATTCTAGGAAGTGAAGTCCCATGACAATGACCTTCAAATCCTGTGCTGTTCCTGATACTTAAGCAAATTCCTCACCGTGTTCCTTGCTGGAGGATTCAGAAGGCCGACTCAGCTTCCACAAAGCACAAGGGACACTAGAGCAAAAGCAATGTGAGATGCTGGTCATTGGCAAGTTTAGAGTTACCAAGAACAACTTTGGTTGCACAACTTCAAAAAGTAATTTGACCTGATGTGTTGCAATAGATGTGTGGAGTGTCCTAGGGCTATATGATATGTGTAAGAAGCTGCTCAAAAACATTATGAAGAGGTGAGGTCAGCAGTCCTGGTCAAGAGCAAGCTGAACAACTGGTTCAACACAATGACTGGTAACAGGGTGACTTGATAATTCACAGTACCTTCTGGAGCTGCCTGTAGAAAGTGAAGGATGTAGTTACTGTCACCAAAGACTTTGGGCAAAGTCAGAGGAGAGATCAAACAATTGAGGATGATCACATGTTCAGTGGTGGTGCCAGTTCATCAGATGTGCCAAGTCAGCTTGCTGTGTCCCGTGATGAAGGATGCAGATCAAACATTGGTTTGAGCCAGACAGTGACTGGGAGGAAAGAGAGCAAGGATGAGAGCTACACAGGCAGGTAACAGCCGGGTGAATTAGATGAGATGAGATGAGATGGACAGTCCATTTATCTGAGAAATTTCACCACGCAGGATGGCAACAGATTCCTCTACAGAGATCTGAAAGAGGAGGGAGATGGCATATGTGGGTGTAGATCATCTGGAACAATGGTGAAGAGACAGAGAGAAAACATGAGAGAAAAAATCAGGCTACCTGGTAGGTTTCTGTCTTTGCTTATTGTGCAAAGGTGGTCAGGATGGAAAGAACCCCAAAACCCAAACTGGTCTTTGCAATGAAAAGTTACAGATTGGGAACCATGTCAGAAATGGACAGGTGGCAGTAGGATGTGCAAAAGGGGCAGTCATCTGTATAAGGAAACTCGGGCTGAGGGTTATGATCCCAGTGGTAGAAGAAGTGAGAGTATTTGGTTTAATGTTGGTTATTGATTTGTTTTAATTTTCTCAGTGGAGGTACAGACCCCTCCACACCACATTTACACCCAACTCTATAAACTGCTACTTCTTAATCTTTCTTCATAGACACTGTGGATCTGCAATCTGTATGTTGTAGAGGTGGAGAACATAAGAAAATGAGTCTGTATTTGCTGAACACAGAGGAGCACTTAAGATTGTGTTATAATTGTCCCTTATTCACATCATTGTTAGCGTGCAGGACAAAAAGAGAAAAGACACACCTTTATAGAGATAGGGAAGACAAGGGAACTGGGAGGGAAAAGGAGCAGTGAGAAGATTCATGCATGCAAAAGTTCCAAGTTCATCCCTGAGTGATGAAGCCACTTTGAGTTTCCAAATGCTGGATGTAGGACACCCGATGACTCTTACAGGCCAGACAGACAGAGCCCAGCACCAGGTGTGCAGAAGAAGGGAGTAAAATCCAGCTTAAATTCCTACAGTCTCCTCTCGAACAATAATGCATTTCTTTACAAGTCAGGAGGTCTGTGCAGAGCAGTGAATCCACATTGCTCTGTCCCAAAGCTTTGGAGGGCATCCCTGAAAAGAAATGAAAATCAAGTGTGGAAGATGGAGAGAACCGGATGATTTAATCTGGGTTGTAGGAAGGGTGAGTTAGATAGAGGTGATTGAGCAGCATCAAAGGATGACGATCAATTTGAATTTTGCCAGAAGTGATGTTGATTTCTGTGTTGCTTCTCCCTGAGCTTTTCCTTTAATTAAATACTGAACGTTCCATTAGAAGTTGGAATAACACACTGTTCTTAGGCAAAAGAAAACCTAAGTAATCCCTTTATCTGCTAAAATGGATGATTTCTAGTAGATTAAACAGTGGCCTTTCAGCTACCAGAGCATAGTTCAGGCCATAATTGAAGTCCTCTCCATGGCCTCTTCTTAGTCCCTCGCAGCCAGTAGTCCATAGAGACCCATCATCAGCAATAACCTCTGTGACTCTTGTCTGCCGTGAGTGTTTCTCCCGATGAGGAGATTAGTTGGAGATAAAGCATATTACCTGAAAATAATAAGTGATTACGGTCCCGGTCTGTCTCTCCACATTCATTTCATGCCGGTTAACCCTTGCAAAACTGGCTACTGGAAGTGTTTAAGTCTTTAGAGAGGAGGAGATGTTGAGGAAGGTTTTCATGTCTGAGTGGAAAAGGAGAAATGTTGCCTTTTGTTTTCCATCCCTTGTGCTGGGTGGGGACTCCTGGGCACAGCAGGAGGTGCTCACCTTGCATTGCTCCTTGGGAGTTAGAGCTGTGCTGTGAGGTGCCATCTTCTCCATGGGATGAGCCTGCTACACGGGGTGCTGGCTGGGGTGTGGGGATATGAGCTCAGGGCCAAAGAAAATAGCAGTCCTTGGCATTTTTTCCAGCAAGGATGTAGCTACTCTGAGCTGATGACACAAACCCATGTGTAGCTTCTGTATTCGTTCATCAGCAGGAGCTCCAGAGAAATGCAAAACCCTTGCAGGGTTAGTAGCAAATGGGCAACAAGCCTAGGAGGAAAAAAAAAAGTAAGATACTGTGGTTTTCTGGAAATTGAGGTTGGTTGCCTAGGCAGGATGGAGAGAAGAAGTGTAAAAGATGACTCATGTTGAAGAAATGCCTGGACATCTTGCCTATGGGGCATTGCTGTTGCTAATCCTGCTAGGAGTGAGTTTCAGCACTGCAGAGAGTAAGTGTCCTTGGTGGGAAGACGTTACCCTCGGTCTCCCTGCAAATACTGCCCTGTTCAAGTCACTGGGAGCTCTGTTAATGACTTCATCAGCACCCCTGCCATTTCATTCATAAAAGACACCTTCCCAGCTCTTGTGCCATTTCAGCATCCTCTGTCTGTCATCAGGCCGATATCTGTGAGTGAGGGACGAGCGGGTTCATCCTTCTTCCTCTAAATGCTCCATCAGCCACTCCCTTGAAAACTGTAAATAAAGGCCGCTGGGGATAGCTTTTCTGCTTGACCCCTCGCCTGAAATGAAAATAAAGGTGACTGGATTTCATCCTGACCAGGAGCTCCTTCCCGAGCTGGCTCTTTCCCGTAGCTGTTGACAGTTACCTGCCAAGCCCCACGGTTACCTTTGATTTTGCCGTAATGACACCTCAGTAGTCAGGCTGGCCCTGGGACTGTAATCCTCTCTGCAGCCTTAACCAATTTATGGGGTAACCTGAGACCAGGCTCTCACCTCCCCGTGATTTTGCCTCTTGTTAACACTCACCGAAGGTATCAACAAACTAAATGCAAGGGGTTTATTTTATTGCATCCTCAGAGCTGGCAGATATCTTCACACACTCCTGCTGGACCTCTCTGCTTTTAGAAGGCAGCTGCACATGTGCTCATCACCTTAAAAGTGCAAAGCATTTTAGTTCCCCAAAGTGTGCTGCTAAAACAAGTGCTTTGCTAGCAAAAGCCAGGCGGTGCTCCAAGGAGACCCAGAAAAGTACAATTTATCCGGTTTGGCCACAGAGTTTCTGTGTGATCTGTAGCTTGTGTTGTGTCCAAGTGCTTCATCTTTAAAATCCTTCAAGTTGAAGTCCTCTACCTGTATCATATATTTAGACTGTAAGCTCTTCAGGGTCAGGGCTGTTTTTGTTTGCAGAACGGGTTTTATGAGACCTCTGCTCTGGTCTTTGGAAGACCTACCGTTGTGCGTATAACAGGGCAGTCTCAGCTTCATCTCACTGAGCGATCTTGCTGTTAGAGGAGGACACAAGTCCTGGTCCCTGCTCCCCATCCTGTATTAATTGACTTTTCTAAAGGAAATCTCAGGGCAGACTGTTCACATGGCAGTGGAAGTACGGGAAGGATTCTTGGGGAAACAAACACTTGAGACTTCAAGGCAGGATGGCTTTGGTGGCACACTTCTCCAATGACCATCTGATCCAGGAGGTGCCTGCTTCCTAAGCACAGATCAAAGACAAAAGGTGACTTCTGAAATGACATGCAACCATCTTTTGCATTGCTTAAATTCTCTCCTGCCAGCGTCTGATCTCACTTTACTTTGCCTGTTGCTGGAAGCAGATGATTGCTTTACTCTCCCCAAAAAAGTTTGGATCAGCTGAACAGTGGGAAAATCTGCCTGTTGTGTATCTGGTCCAGACCTTGGTGTGGTCAGTGGAAAGGCTCTTCCTGACTCAGTTTTGGATGGGTTGTAGCTTAGCTGATCTGGAGTGGTTGTTATCCTCCCCAACGTGCTTTTGATTGTATTGCTCTGGCAGGGAGGTTGAACTTAGATGAGCTTTCAAGGTCCTTTCCAACCCACAACATTTTGTGATCCTGAAGTGAGACTCAAGGGGAGTCCAGCTGGCTGAAACACATGAGCTACTCCAGACATCTGGCCACACGGCTTGAGGACTTTACACGATGTGCACCTATATCTATTGATAGCAAAGCCTTGTGCTTTTCATTCTGGTCTCTCAGCTCTGTATGGTGGCTCTTCTGCATGCTGGTGAAGATGCCAGACTTTTGGCCACCATGGGATCTGTGACTGCAAGTGTCAGGCCTAAGCCAAATCAATGTCATTGGTAGCCAGTTATGTGAGACCAAGAGCCTCCCCGAGACTTAAGTCCCCTGTTTGCACTGCTCTGCATTTCATCTGTAACTCCCGTTTGTCCATAAGATAAGCTGCTGTTCTGCCCTACTGGCGTGAGCTTGTCTCTAACGTTAACCTCCTTCCAAGGGGAGGGAGAAGGAGAATTTACCTAAGAGGCAAGCTCTTAACAAAGCCTTGGATATCTGATACGCATAATGGTCCCAGAAGCATGTTTACTTTGGACTGACTGAGTGAGTGAAAACCATTTTGGAAGGACTTTTTCACCTCCAGCGACTTATCCTAACGAGGAGAAAAGTGATGCGGTTAAAGGGCTGTTTAAACAACGGCATTAGTGAGCAGATTTAGGTTCTCCAACAATGCAGCCACGTATTTGCCTTACACAGGTGCATAAATATGATTTGTATCACAGGACGCATCACACAGACAGCGATGAGATTGCAGCCAGCCTCTGCTGACGGAGGCTTTTGGCGGGGGGAAACTGTGAGCAAACAGCGGATTGTTTTAGCAGGCTACAGTAGAACTGCCCTAAGATTTGGGACACTGTCTTTGGGTTCACCAGCTGCCATAAAGGAGTGTCTGTACAAGGATTTTAACTTTGAGCGCTCAGTCCTGGGAGTGATTTAGGTGGCTGGAAGAGAGTGACAAGTACCTCAGATTTAGGCTGAAGGACAGTGTTTATTTCTGACCACAAGATGCCCCTCACCGGTTTATCAAGAAAACTGGGGCGAAGCAGGAGATTAAAAACTCCATGGGAAACCTTTCCATGCTGGACTGCTGCACTGCCACTAAAGTTCATGTTTTTAGGCCCAAATGGATGACTGACCTCACGCTGACAGAATGGGCTGTCAACACTCATTCCTTGGAGAAGTCTCCCCTTTGCGCTTTGTCTCCCTGTGGTGATAACCCGCATGGAGATGCACAGATTACACCCTGCCTCTTTCACGCGATGGGGGTCCTGCTTACCAATCACTTCCCTCTTTCAACAGCCTCATGAGGTCAATGAATCTTATTCCTGGCCCAAAGAGCACTTGTGAAGAGCTGGGCTGACAGGGAGATGTGTCTTCTTTGGGCATGTTTTCTTGCACTGAATTGTTAATAGCCGCGGTGGTTCACCTGAACCCTGCTGGTACTTGGCTTGAACAAGGGCAATGCAGGCTCAGATGCCATTTCACAAGTGGAAAAAAAATAGCAAACATGGGAAGTTAGGGCCAAACTGGGGTGAAATTAGTCTCTATGACAAATTCAGTATGCTGCTACAATCTTACCAGAGGCATGTGGGTATCTCTAAGCACACGGAAATGTACAGCAGGGTATGGAGCAGGGGCTGCACAGATCAGGTACACCAGTCTCACTGTTTTACCTTATAATTCAGGTCCTTGACTTTAATTTAAACTCTTCCTACCTGATTTTAAGGGACTTGAACTCAGCTATTTGGGACTGATGGAAAATTCTCCCAGCGTGCTACCAAGACATCGTAATTGTCTGCCTTAGACAATCTGGTCCTGGCCAGCTTGTAATTTCTCGTATCCATGCACATGGCATGGATGTGGAGAGGTCACAAGCACCAGCATCCTCTGAAAATCCTCCCTGAATATTTTCAGGTGATCATCACCTTGAGAAACAGGGGCACTTCCATTCAGGTGGGTGGTTTAGGCTCCTGACCCTGGGAATCTCAGCCATTGCCTCTCTGGAGCATTATGAAAAGAAACCAATTACTTAAGAGCAATTTTCTCCTGTGGGTGTTCATGTCACAGTGTTGGTCATCACCATCAACTGCTGCACAGGCAGCAGCCACTCAGGGTGCAGTGAGCCCTCTCCAATGATCTGCTTCCAGGGCAGAGAAGCTTTAGAGAGAGAAAAGTTGGGGGGGAAACAGAAAAGTATTTAGTGGGGGAAATGCAAAAAGGATTTAGTTGGAAAAGGGGCAGAAAGAGCTGCCTGGTCAAACAAATACTGACAAAACAACCCCACGGCTGAGATCCACAGCTAACACCAAAGAGCCTGCCGCTGCTTTGTGTAATCCAGTAGAGTTGGAATGACCATACAATGGCTAGTGCGGCAGGGAAGGGGCAGTTCCAGCTTAATATGAAGCCAAAACACTATTTCCATTCACTCCAGTTGCTTGTCTTCCTTCTGGTCCAGCCAACATGCCGTTATGATCCTATAATTCTCTTGTGCATCCAGTACTGAGGTCTGTGGGGGACCAGGTGAGGAATCTGATGTGCAGGAGTATCCTTCTGCTGAATGTCCTTGTATTGAGGAGCTCAAGGAAAATTTGAGACCACAGCAAAGAATTGATATTACAATTACAAGGAAAGATAATGGCCCTGCGGCCCACAGGTGCCCATGAAGGGAATTTAAAAGCTCAGTATGTATAAAAACAACTTTTATAAAAAGATATGTGACTGGATATTTTCTCCGTATCTGAATGAGGAGTGAGGAGGCAGATAAGCTCTCTTGGAGGTACAGGATGTTGAGAGCTGGGAGTTTGGTTCCTACCCACTTCTAATTGGGATAATGTTGGCAATTATCAGCCCCATCATTTGGTATTTGGGAAGAAGAAATGGGAAACTGAACTGCAATAAAAGGCTGCTCCTGCATGAACTATCCTGGCAAAATGCCTTTTAATTTCATGTGAGATGTGCCTGCGAGAAGAAGGAAGGATCAAGCCATCATCAAGGAAGATTAGGATTTGGAGCCAGGTTTTGGAAATTGACTCCTATCTGTGTAATGAATCAGACACCTTGGGTGAAATTCAGATCCCACTGAATAAGCATTTTGCTTTTTGAGTTTAGTAGGGCCAGGATTTCAACCCTCGCTTCAAATATAGCCAAACACTGCTGTGCCTGCAGCTCGGAGATGGTCACCAATGTGACATCCTAAAATTGAATCTCATTTACAGTAGTCCTGTAGGACCTTTTTCTGCTCCCTCTGTAACTGGTGGGGGCTCAGGTACTGATCTGCAGGTGATGTCCCTCTTTTGCTGTGCCCTTTACAGAGCTGTGATACTTGCAAAATGAATCGTCTTAATTTATATAATTCCTGGTAATTCTAGAGTGCAGATTTGGTTTCATTTACATCAGAAAGAGGATCCATTTTCCCCACCGTGGAAGGAAGACACTCTCAAGGGCTTACTGATATTTGTGTGTTTGACTTTAAGGCAGAAGTTTGTTCCTAATTAATTGAATAAGTGCTTTAATCCCTGGCCTGAGGGCTTCCCATAGAGCATTAGCTGTATTAAGAAGGAAATGGAGTGTAATCCCTTTAATATAAGCACAGGAGAACATGAGAGCTTCACATTTCTGGAAATAATTTCTTTCCTTGTTGTATCATTTATTCTAATAATTATTTGCACTAAACACAGTGAGGGTGAAGGGGTTCTCCTTCTGCCTGACTATGGAGCCAAGCTGTTAGCAGCGCACAACCCTTGCCAGAACAGTAGCATCCTTGGGCTGCAGTTACTTGCTGGTACCTAACAGTGTGCAAAGAGAAACAACTAGAAATCCAGCTCATTCCAGTGATGCCTGTGAACACAGCTGTGACCAGCTCTCCTTTGTGGAGGATCATGGAGCTGAGGTGTCATCTTTTGGCCTCATGCATCATCACCAGTATTTACTATTTGTGTTACAGAGAATCTTGTTTCTGGGTGTACCTGCAGGAACTGGGCTCTCGGATGAGACTCAGCCCACAAAACAAGGCTTCCTGAGAAAGCAGTTCATGTTATCCTCAAGTACAGAGCTACTCTGGCCAAGTGAATGGTGCTAAAGAATCCAGGAAGCCTGAAAGGATCGGCTGAGAGATGCCCTCTTTGTGGACAAAGCTAAAATTACAGAATCCCAGAATCATAGAACATTAGGGATTGAAAGGGACCCCGAAACATCATCTAGTCCTGTCCCCCTACCACAGCAGGTCCAAGTCACACCAGAACACATCCAGGTGGGTTTTAAATGTCTCCAGAGAAGCAAACTCCACAACCCCCTGGCCAGCCTGTTCCAGTGCTCTGTCACCATCACTGTGAAGAAGTCCCTTCTCATACTTATGTGGAAGCTCCTATGGTCTAGCTGATTCTGCTGTGTCAGGGGGATTGGACTAGATGATCTTTCGAGGTCCCTTCCAATCCCTAATGATTCTATGATTCCAGCTAACACCCATTGCCCCTTGTCCTATCACTAGATGACACTGAGAAGAACCTGGCTCAATCCTCCTGAGACTCACCCTTTCCATATTTGTAGACGTTAATTAGATCACTCCTCAGTCTCCTTTTCTCCAAGATGAAGAGACCCAGCTCTCTCAGCCTTTCCTCATAAGGGAGGCGTTCCCCTCCCTTCATCACCTTTGTGGCTCTGCACTGGACTCTCTCCTGCAGTTCTGTGTCCTTCTTGAATTGAGCACCCCAGAAATGGACACAGTGTTCCAGATGGTGTCTCACCAGGGCAGAGTACAGGGGCAGGAGAACCTCTCTTGATCTGCTAACCACTCCGCTTCTGATCCACCCCAGGATGCCGTTTGCCTTCTTGGCCACGAGGGCACACTAGTCAGATGAGGTGAGATTAGTCTTGGGTGAGGTGCATCCAAACCTGGATAATGCTTGACATTTTTTAAAAGAGCAGATAGTACTTTGTGTATCGGGGCGGGTGCTCCTGTCCATTTGTGGTACGGAAACCTGAGCACTCCTTGCTCTCTTGCACTGCAGGTCATCAAAGGAAGATGAGGCAGTCCAGATGTACTCAGCTGCACTGCAAGACCACAGGGCAATCCCTCCCTGTCTCACTTCTGCAGTGCTTCCCACCCTTCCATTCAGTGAAGTAAGGGCGCTGTTTTCTTCCACTCAATGCACTCACAAAGTAGGTCTTTTCGTCCTCAGTTTACCTATCTTTTCCTCCTATCTTTAGCTTCAGGAGCTTATGAAAGACAAGTTTTGTTTCTTTCCCGGCCTTGTGTCTGCAGCATGGATAGCTACAGATAGCTAGCAGCCCCCCAGCTATGACTATGAGTGGCTTCTCCTTCAAGAATCACTCACCCCACACTTTTAGGGGTCCCCTCCCCCTAGTGGGTTCTGGAACTCCAGTGACTCACAAAAGGATGGAAAGTTTTCTTGCAACCTGGCAACCCAGGCACTGGTGGATTGCATGATATCAGTAACCTGTTTCAGGAGGGGACACTGTTGTCCACACCCTGGCTGGCTCTGGTGCAGCTTATGATGGGAAGCCACCTTCTCTTTTCTGATGGGTCCTCTGAAGTGTCCAGGTCCATATGTGCTGGTTGCTGAGCTCAGCACGTGTATTTCACATTGCTGAAGGTACAGTCTGTTGTACTCTAACAGGGCTCTCACAGCCCCAGATGAATCCATGAACCCTCTTCCTTCTACCAATATTCAAGTCCAGGCCTCTAGATCCCTTGGAGTGGTATGGAGGAGAGGATCTGTTTTGCTCTTGTTTACTGAGTGACTTTTCTGTTTCAGGTTCCTGTTTTACTATGGTCAACACAATCAAGCAAACAATGCACTCAAAGGTGAAGTAGACAAGCCACTCTCATTCTCACTGCTGTTTCAGTAATAGGTTTGTAGGACACACCAAGCTGGGAAGATAGCAGGAGCTGGTGACGAGGTTTTGGGTCCTGACCAAAGGCAGCCACTGGTTTGGGAAGCCCAGAGGGGGGAAAGAGTGAAACGTTAGAAAAAAGGAATGAGCATATAACATATATTCTTGTCCATAACAGATGATACTGTTGGCAAGGCACGAGGAGCCCTCCCCAAGGTGCTGTGTGCTGGTGCAGGTAGTGCAAGGCATGAGTATGGGAGCACAGACCTGTGCCTTGGCCAGCCAAGCCACTTCTGTGTGGTGGATGTGTTTGTGTGGAGGTGGAGAAGGTAACACCTTCAATTACCACCCAGAAGCTCTCGTCCCCCAGCCCTCTGCTGTGCATCAACACATTTAATGCTTTAGCATAAAACCAGCTCTCCTGGGTCATCCTGAATGTTCATCTCACAAGATTTCCTGGCTCCAGTAGTGTCCATGGTGGATGCCAAGGGAGAAAAAATACATAAAGAGCTTCTTCCCTAGATCTTCGCATTTCCAGATGTTTGCACAGTGGTGATTTTTGGTCTTAGGGCAGGTGTCTCTGGCTTAATGTCCCTTGGCAGAGTTTGCCTCCACCATTTCTCCAGTTGCTTTGCAGCTGAGCATTGATATCGGCCATCGCTTAACTTTAAATGTGTGATAAGCACATAGGAGATGTTACTGAAATAGAAGATGGAAGCATGTGCTGATTTAACCTGAGTGACACCGGACCTCAGCAGCTGATCAAAGTATTTTGGCAGCTTTATGTTAGTGCTCTGCCCCGGGGCATCTGAGCAGCCGGAGAAGGCTTGAGAAAAGTGGGAGGAAGGTGTTTGCTGCTGAGGGCTCAACTGAGAACTGGCCCCAGATGGCCCAGGGGACAGAGTCTGTGCCTAGAAGATCAGTTTGTCCTCTCCTGAGCTGTGAGGGAGCATTTATTACCACTTTTGAAGGTTTCCCCCAGCAGCTTCTCATATTTACCTTCTCTCATTTCAGATGCCAGTGTCTCTGGACATGTATGAGAGCATGTACAGGAAGGACTACAAGTGGTGTGGGCGATACAAGCACAACAAGGAGGACATGCAGGTACTGTGGGCTTTTTCTTCCTTCACTGTGAGCTCTTTTGTCCCCTCTCACTGCTACAGGACAGCCAGGATGACCTCAGTGTCCAATAGGCATCAATGCTGTTTGCACCAGCAGGGTTTGCTTTTGTGGTGGGTTCAGGACCACAATTCAATATCAAAGAAAGGAAAGCAAAGGAGTGAGGTCTCAGTGGCATCTTGGATAAAATTCACCAGATAACTGATGGCTTAGGGAAACTCCAGAAAGATTTATTAACACTAACTGTATACAGAAAAGGTTATGCAAGTCGGTGCATACAAACTGTGTCATTAATGTCCTCACAGAACGTGAGAAAATAGAATGGTAAACCACTCCAGTTTGGGCCTTGGATCTTCTTCCAATTTAGATATCTGCGAAGGAAAGCATGTCAGTCTGGGATGGCCTGAGTTTCTCAGGGCCCACACCTGCATCCCTCGATGCAGCCGCATGCATTTCAGCGTGGCTTCTCCAGCTCAACGCATAGGGATGGCCTGACTGATCAGCGCCCACACCTGCATCCCTCTGTGCAGCTGCATGNACTGCCGCGACGGAGGGAGCTGTGTCGGTCCGCGGCTTTTTCTCCAGTCTGGGGCCACTACTTCTTAGGTCCGGGGCCGCGGTGCAACGGCGGCGGCAAAGCCGCGATGCGGCAGGACTGCTTCGGGTCTCCGCACCCGCGGCCGGGGTCGCTTCCAGAGCCCGTGGCGGCAGGTGCCCGCCGGCAGTGGGGTCAGGCGGGAGCCGTGGCTGGTTCGGGGGGGCCGCGGCTGGTTCAGGGGCCACTGTCCCCTGGAGCCGCTGTCCTCACCGCCCCCACCGCCCGTTCCCGGGGCGGTGGGGGGGTGCTCCCTTCAGGGCCACAGCCCGTGAAAAGAGGCAAAACAAAGACCCTGCCCCAGTTTTATAGGCTCCCCCAGCCCGCCTTTCAGGGGCAGGTCACAGGATAGACGTTTCCAGGGAAGGGTCCTGTGACCTGTGCAACCAGGGACAAGTCTCCCAGAACACAACAAAACTTTTCTTCCTCATGAAAGCACTTCTACAGGTTCTAGCAGTTCTCAAACTGCAACAGCTTTGGTCCCCACTTCCATGACCCACCAGCAGGTCACATCATGCCCAGGTGCCCTTGGCTTGTGTCCCCATCCCTTCTTTGGGAAATCCCCCTCGCACCCTCTGGTAATGCAGTTTGGAGCAGGCGATGCTAATTACACTAATTAAGTCAGGGCACTAACAACTGTTGCTGAACCGGTGCCTAAGCCTTGGCCTCCTGTTGCTCCCCGTGGGGCTGGTGGAGCACATCAGGATTAGACCCATCCCAGTACTGCCTTGAGGAGGGGAATTGCGTTTGGGATGGGGATGGTCCCTTGCCCTGACACTGGCCTGAGAAGACTTCTGCGAGGAAGCTGAGCTTGTTTTTTTGCTAATCTCCGAGAAGTGCAAGCGACCCCCTGAGCTATTTAATCTGATTTGTCTCACTCGGCCTGCCCTGCCTTAATTGCTTGTGGCAGCGCCGCAGGGACAGCTGCAGTTTGCACTGGGCCACTGTGGAGAAGTGGCAGGGGGCATGCTGGCCTGCTGAAGTGCTTTGGGCTCCTGCACTCACGAGAGGGGGAAAAAATGAAGTTCAGGATGAGGAGGAAAAAAGAGGGACAAAAACAGAGAAATCTTTGTGTGGAGGTGCCCGCTGGCACAGCGGGGCTCTCTGTAGCCACTGCTGCCATCCCCGCCTGGGCAGCAGCCTGGGGAGCCCTCAGCTTTCCTCCCCTCTCCCCTCTCCCCTCTCCCCTCTGTCTACCCTGGGGAAGGCTCCTGCTGCCAGCAGCCTTCATTAGCGGGGCTGCTATGGGCTCCCGCTGTTTGCTGCGACTGGCCAGAGCTTCTCAGGCAGCCCCAGCCTTAGGTGGCTGCTCCAGTTCCAGGTCTTGGCTGGGAGGGCAGAGTTTAACCCCTGCCTGCTGGAGCACATTTTCCAAGTATTTCTTTTCCCTTCTTTTTTTCAATTTTTCTTCTTTTTAAAATTTTTGAAGTCTGCACAATTTCTCCTCCTGGAGATCCTGATGTATTTTGGCAGAGAGGAAGGAAGGGAACAACTGACATATGCCTGGATGTGTTCCTGTGCTACTCAGTCTAGGTGATCCTGCTGTTGCAGGGGGATTGGACTACATGATCTTTGAGGTCCCTTCCAATCCCTAATGTTCTGTGATTCTGTGATGCCTGCTTGCCTCAGGCTGCAGATCCCTTTGGCTATATCCCAACTCCCATGGCCTGCAGAGGAAAGCTGTCCCCATGGGCAGCATGATGATGAGGTGCTCTGCAGAGCCAGGTTTTCCTCCTAGGTCTGCTAGGATTTGTTCTTTTTTTCTTAAGAGGAGAAAAGCACTGTGCTGTTTTCATCTGTAAAATTTCAGATGGTAGCCTGCTGCTCCCAAGAGCAAGGTGGGGAACTCCTTGGGTTGAGGTTTTTGGAGTATATTAACCCTCTGGAGATGCCTCATGAGATGCTCAGTGGGGAAAGCCACCAGGTACAGGTAGTTCCCATAGCCTCCACCTGTCCTACTGTCAGTGTGGAGAAGCAGAAGCCACTTTGGGGTGAGCCCTGAGGGCCATGGTGGTTGAGGGACAAATCCAGGTTGATCCAAAGTGATGATGGAAAAACCCTATGAGAATGGTCCTTGGTCCTTGCTGGCTCCAGCAGCCTGCCAGAGTTCACAACAGGAGAATCTCTGAGCCCCTACACAGGAGCAACTGCTCGCCGTGGAGTTGTCGTGTACAGCTAGAGAGGCTGGAGCCAGCAGAGCCCCCAGTGCAGCCCTGCCAGCCTTTCCCTGGAGCCTTTTCCTCTCCCACCACCAAACTGCTGCTTGTGCCAGGGCTCCCTCTCTCCCTCCTACTGCCCACCCGGTGCCCAGCAGAGCCACAGAATTACAGAACGTTAGGGATTGGAAGGCACCTGAAAAGATCATCTAGTCCAATCCCCCTGCCAGAGCAGGATCACCCAGACAAAGATCCACGCAGGAACATACCCAGGCGGGTTTTAAACCCAAGCCATAAGGTGGGCAAAAAGAGGATGCTCTGATAGTTTGTGCATCCTTAATGACAGTGGTGGAGCTGCATTTTGTCTGAAGCTTCCCCAGGGTACCGGTGCCACCAAAGCCCAGCCTTTGCTGTGGACAGGCAGCGTTGCTACTGTCCTTCTCACTCATTCCTCTCACATGGGACATTTTTTTCTGCAGAAGCTGCAGATTGCAGATCTCAATCTCAAAGCCAAGGAATTCAGTGTCCCCTGGAAGGAGGGGGAGATGCCCTACAGCAGCAGTGTTGAGGAGAGGAGAGACTTCCTCCCATCACCTAGAGAGAAAGCCAGCAGTGGTACTGGTGATGCAACATGGAGAAAGCCCGAAGGCAGCAACTTCGACCCCAGCGCCTTTCCGCAGGGAGAGCACATCACTTCAGAGTTTTCTGCTGTCGAGAGGTACCATCCAAAGTACATCCCAGCCACCAAACAGGCAGCAGTGCCGACAGAGAGACTAGAGAAGCTACCACCTCTCACTGAGCCAGAGAACAAGAATCTTCCACTTGCTGCTCAGACTGCTGGAACAGCAGGTAGACCCCCACTTGCAAACAGCTGACTGCCCGAAGAGCTCCTGCTAGCAAGGCAGCAGTGTGGCAGTCTCTAAGGGTTTTATCTTCACAGCTTCCTAGGACGGAGGGAGAGTCAGTTAAACCCATGTCGCAGGCCATAAATAAGCACAGAAAGGGAAAAAGAACTTAGTGGTTGTACACAAGGGTCTTGGGTGACTCAAGCCAGCTGCCTGTAGTACCCTTCTGCTAGAGATACCCATCTGGCAGCTGATGCACAAAGGGGCTGGTAGCCAGACCTCATCCACAGTTTGCTTACTTGCATTAAGCTGATTGAAGTCAGGCAAACAAAATTAGTGGTCACCAGTGTCACCCAGCCATGCTCAGCCTTCCCAAAGCTGGGGAGACCTTCCTCTGAGTTCCTGCATGAGAAGGAAGAGGACAGCACTGCTCAGCACTGCCCCAGGATCAGAGAGGAGGACACAGGCAGGGATGTTCCCTGAGCTCACCTCTCCCCGTGTGGCAGGGCTGTGTTTGGATCTCTCAAAGGAGAGGAAAGTCACAGCCATCTCCTGTAGCTTAAATGCCACCTTGAGGATGAGGTGAAGTAAGCCCTGTCAGGTTTTCTCTCTCTTCGCTCACTAGGGGAGTCTGGCCAAGCAGCTCAAGACAGCCCTGTCACCATTTTGACAGATGTCCGTTTGCACAGTCCATTTAGACTCCACTTAACATCTGAGGGTTCAAGCAGTTCCTTGACAGGCCCATTCAAACTGACTTGTACTAATGATAAAACTGTCCTGGGCTTTTCTCTTCCTGCTCTGCCTCTGTGCAGCCCATCGGTGCAAATGTTCTCTATAGTACATGAACCTCCTGCAGAGGGTCTCACCTCCTTTTAGCACTTCAGAGCAGCGTGGAGACAGCATGGCTCCTTCCACTCCTACTGTGAAGTTTTCCCCTACTGGCTTCATGAACCAAATTGATGCAAAATCGATGCACATCAGTAAAGCTCTGCTGAAGCGAATGGGCCTCCCCTGGCTTATGCCTGCTGAGGTTCTCACTTCACAGAATCACAGATTTGGGGGAGTATCTGATGCTGCTTCATGACTAATGAACCCTTCTCCCATTGCTTCAGGGATGTTGCCACATAGTCCAAAGCTGTCCCCATGCTGGGCCGCGTACCAGCAGTTCAACTTGAAGATGCACCAGGCAACACTGCGTGATGCTGAGCAAAACAGGAGAAAAGTCTTGGGCTCGTCTGTTTTGCAAGGTCAGTGGATGGAGATTGTGGCAACTGTCATATGAGGGTGACTTGTGGCCTTCATCCAGGTTTTGAGTTTTCCTAATTTAATACAGGAAGATACAGAGGAAGGTGAAGGGAGGACGATGGATCACAGTATCACAGTATCACAGTATTACCAAGGTTGGAAGAGACCTCATAGATCATCAAGTCCAACCTGTCACCACAGAACTCAAGGCTAGACCATGGCACCAAGTGCCACGTCCAATCCTGCCTTGAACAGCTCCAGAGTCGGCGACTCCACCACCTCCCTGGGCAGGCCATTCCAGTGGCCAATGACTCTCTCAGTGAAGAATTTTCTCCTCACCTCAAGCCTAAATCTCCCCTGGCGCAGCTTGAGGCTGTGTCCTCTTGTTCTGGTGCTGGCTGCCTGAGAGAAGAGAGCAACCTCCTCCTGGCCACAACCACCCCTCAGGTAGTTGTAGACAGCAATAAGGTCTCCCCTGAGCCTCCTCTTCTCAAGGCTAAACAATCCCAGCTCCCTCAGCCTCTCCTCATAGGGCTTGTGCTCAAGGCCTCTCACCAGCCTTGACACAGGAAAGGTCTGCAGAGTCCATGTAAACATCTGCCCACCAGTGAAAATCTCCCCATTTTCTTTTCACCAGGGGAGAAGCAGGCTACGGAGAAACAGGCCAGGGAGAAACACTTATATTCCAGAAGAAACTGGAGTGTAGCAAATAGTATTTCTTTCACCCCAGTTTCCATATGGGCCACTCCATGCCAACAGCCCTGCTCGATGTGGCCACCGTCGAAGGGAGGATCTGCTGTTACAATCACTTACACTGTGTTAACAGCCTGGCATGGTCATGCTCGTGTGAAATACATGTGGCCTCAGCCTTAGTGAAAACAGCAAGAGTGCTAGTGACTCATGACATTAACATGTTGTTTTTAAAACCACATGTGGAATCTGAGACATCTACCATCAGCAGCTGTTTTCCGCACATCCTCTTCACTTTGTTACGAGAGGTGGCAGCATGTTTCTCCACAGGCAGATTTGCTCACTCAGGACACACACTGGTTTTAACAGTCACATGGAAAAGCGGGGCAGGACACGGTTCTCCAAACCAGCCTCTGCGGGGATTTTGGGGAAGAGAGTACAACAGATGTGATGGTCACTACCTGGGGGTTCATTGGCCCCATGATCTCTTCCTTGGTTTAGCCCCTTATTAAATACAGCAGAGACACGTTGCTCTGGTGTGACAAAAGAGAAGATCTGGACATTGGGGGAAAATATGCACCAGCTGACAAGTCAATGTCCACAAGGGAAGAACACAAGACACCATTTACAGATCTGTCTTGTGTGACTTCCACCATGTGTAAAAGGCTATAGAAAATCAAGGCCAAATAATCTCACCTAAAGGACCAGAATCTGCACCAGGGAAGCTTTTCTTGTGTTTTCCCTCAGATAACATTTCTGGTAGGAGTGATGCACCCACGAACACCCGATGCAGCTCAAGAGGAGAGAACACTCACACTGTGGGATACAGAAGATGGAGACTCAAAAAAGCCTTTCAATTGTTTGGATTCTCTTTCACCAGAGGGCTTTAAGTTTGACTGGACGAGTGTCTACAACACACATTTCCAGAACCGACCCGGAGTCCACAGCAAACACTGTGGAGCAGACAAGAACCTTTCTCATGTTTTCCACAAAGATGAGCGCTTTAATGAGTAAGGAGAGGTGGGCTGGAGGGGCAGATGGTGGCTGGTGGGAGTGGAGGCAGGTAAGAGTAGAACAGGGAGGTTTTGGAGCTGGTTGAGATTTGAAGGTGTTTGTCAAGTCTATTTGCCTGTGTCTGTGTTAAACAATGAGCACAAATTAATTCCCTGGAGGCCAAATCCTTTCTGACAGCCTGCTCAGCCTCCTGAGAAGTCTTGCAGTGGGGTTGACAGAAGCAGGGAGACTCTTCCTGGGACAGCCTCATGGACAGAGGACGCTGAGATCTCTGTGGGGCTGGAGACAGGTTGCAGTTTCCATACCACAGTCCCTGGGAAAGGGCTCTCTCTAATGAGGCAGGGCAGGAGCTGTTCACTACGTGACTCATCCTCACACTATGAACCAACAGGCACAAACTGCTCCTGAGCTCTCCTTTCCCACCGGAAAGGCAATTCCTCCCTGCTGCCTCACCCCCACCTCTCCCTAACGCACACATTCATGCAGCTCTGTGCTGATGTCTCAATTTCAATCTGTGATCCCCATGGGCTGTGTGGGCTGGAGACCAAGTGTGTATCATGGTTGAACTGGGTGGGATATAAGTGCCAGTGACAGCCATGGGTGTTGCAGGACCTGCATGGCTCCTGATAGAGACAGATTGCTCCTCTTTCCACTGTGCCGCTGGCATGTGTCTTCCTTTGCTCTAACCGGTTTCTTGGCTGGGTGGTCAACCACTGCAGAAAAGGCAGCAGGTTCCTTCTCCTGCTGCACAATGCAGAGGGTGGAGGTCATAGTCTAACCCTCTTCTCCACGTTGTCTGCAGGAATCACTGGGTATCTGAGTACAGGGACAGCTACAGCATTTGCCTGCGGAAGCTGAAGTGGTCATCTCAGATCCCTGCTGCGGGGCTGCACTCTGGGTAAAGGCTTGTGACAGACACAGGCCTGTGAGAGGTGCTGCAGGCAGTAAGTACCAGGATTGCCTGTTTCTGCACTGAGAGCTGGGACTAATGGTGGGATTTCAGGGGTTGAGCCAGACAGTAAAAGTATAAACACTTGTGAGGGCTGCTGCAAACTGCCATGAGACCTGAGATAAAATGGCACAAGATTTACTGCTGAAACAGTCCTCTGCAGGGTAGCCTTTGTCCTTGCTTGTTGCCAGAGGGTCGGACTAGATGACCTTTGAAGGTGCCTTCCAACCCAAGCCATGCTACGCTTCTGTGACTTTCCAAGCTTCTAGAAAGGGGTTTTCCAACTAAATCATATTAGGAGAATATTTTGCACTGTAAAGGTGGTCAAACATCGAAGAATAAAGAGGTTGGGGAATCACAGGTAGATGTTCAAAAGGCAAGGAGACAAAGTTTGATCAACCTCATCTAGGTCTGGCCCCACGGGGCCTGACCATCCACTTTATCCCCTGACTTTCTGGTTTATTTTAGGACACATTACCTATGCTGTCTCGTGCTTACGATTTCTTGGCTCTCCGAGCTGTTGGTGTGATACCATCCATCAGAGATCCTGAAAGCCTGAAAACATTGTCTCTTCTAAGCCAACCACTGTGCCTATCAAATGGGAAACGTTTGGCAGAAACCTTTTTAGACATGTGTTATCATTGTTTGAAAGAGACTTTGGGGGTGAGGGAGATTGGAGTGAGGAGGGTAGGAAAGACATGTAAGTTGCAGAGCTAAAAGTCACCTAGGACATTCCAATGTGTGTGCTTTATAGAAAACTTTCCAATAAACTTTGTCTTGCAACAAGAAGCAGTTTGTGCTAACCAGCATTTCTTGTGTTAATTTACTGAGTGCTTGAAGGGAGGGAGATGCCCTTCATGTTGAGGCAGTGGAGGACCAGCCTTCACAGAATCACAGAACATTAGGGACTGGAAGGGACCTCGAAACATCATCTAGTCCAAACCCCTGACACAGCAGGGTCACCTAGACCAAGTCACACAGGCAGGTTTTAAATGTCTCCAGAGAAGGAGACTCCACAACCCCCCTGGGCAGCCCCTTCCAGTGCTCTGTCACCCTCACTGGGAAGAAGTTCCTTCAGACATTTATATGGAACCACCTATGTTCCAACTTACACTCATTGCCCCTTGTGCTATCACTAGATGACATTAAGAGCCTGGCTCCATCCTCCTGACACCCACCCCTTCACATATTTACAGACATTAATGAGGTCACTCCTTTGTCTTCTCCAAATTAGAGACCCAGCTCCCTCAGCCTTTCCTCATAAAGGAGGTGTTCTACTTCCTTCATCATCCTCGTTGCTGTACGCTGGACTCCCTCCAGCAGCTCCCTGTCCTCCTTCAACTAAAGGGAAGGAGCCTTGCACAGCTCCTTCCCCTTCTGGGTATTTAACACCTTTACCCAGAGTTTGTCCAACAATTTCAGTTGACACTAAGTGAGAACTGATTTCTTTGTGTCTGTTTGGAAGATTTGTAGGATTTCTGGAAGGAGCCCACTGCTGGCAGCCTGAAGATGGCAATGCGGAGCTGCCAATCCCAGGCCTGGGAAGGGCTGAAGTACAGGGGCACGACCATCACAGCCTTTCTGCTGAGCACAGTGCTTTTAGTGATCTCACTCTGGGTCTTCTGAACTAATGTCAAATTTTGCCCAAAGTAGAGCGTGTAGAGAACTGTCTCTCTAGTGCAAGATGATTTTCCCTTTGCTGAGACATCCTTGCAGTATTCAGAGATAAGAGCTTCTGAACTGCCAAAATATCAAAAGATAATCCCAGAATCACAGAACGTTAGGGATTAGAAGGGATCTCGAAAGATCATCTAGTCCAATCCCCCTGACACAGCAGGATCACCTAGACCAAGCTGCACAGGACACATCCAGGCGGGTTTTAAACTTCTCCAGAGAAGGAGACTCCACAATCCCCCTGGGCAGCCCCTTCCAGTGCTCTGTCACCATCACCATAAAGAAGTTCCTTCAGACATTTATATGGAACCTCCTATGTTCCAACTCACACCCATTGCCCCTCGTCCTATCACTAGATGACATTGGGAAGAGCCTGGCTCCATCCTCCTGACACCCACCCCTTCACATATTTATAGACATAAATGAGGTCACCCCTCAGTCTCCTCCAAGCTAAAGACACCCAGCTCCCTCAGCCTCTCCTCATAAGGGAGGTGCTCTGCTTACTTCATCATCCTCGTTGCTGTACGCTGGACTCTCTCCAGCAGCTCCATGTCCTTCTTGAACTGAAGGGCCCAGAACTGGACACAATACTCCAGATGTCATGTCACTAGTGCAGAATAGAGGGGGAGAAGAATCTCACTCAATCTGCTGACCAGCCCCCTTATGATCCACCTCAGGATGCTGTTGGCCATCTTGGCCACAAAAGCACACTGCTGGCTCGTGATCATCCTGCTGTCTGTAATGAGAACAAGTAATTTATTTTATGGTAACATCAAGCTAGATTTTATCAAGCTAGGTAATACCTAGAACTGATGGCAACAGGGACTGTTCAGCCCATCACCACCTACCCGCTACTGCAGGACCTGAGGGAAGCCATGTGCATGGCTCTGTTTCCAGTGCTTCATTTAGCAAAATGATGGCTGGCAAGGCCAAGCTCAAAGCAGATGATACAGGGAGGTACAAAAGTCCGGTGCTTTGCAAGATCATCATGTCCAACCAACACTGCCAGGTCACCACTAAACCATGTTCCTCACCACCACATCTCCACATGTTTTAAATATCTCCAGGATTGGTGACAACACCACTTGCCTGGACAGCCTGTTCCAGAGTTTGACCACACTTTTGGAGAAGATTTTCTTAATATCCAACCTAAACTCCCCCTGGGGCGATTTGAAGCAATTGTTTCTTGTCCTCGTTGAGGATTGAAGCCATGAGAATAGAGATGTTCTTAATGGGACATGTACTTTGTCAACACCTAGAGTTAATCCCATGTTCTCACTGGTAGTTCTGTGAAAAAAAAAAACCCTCTTCCCATGGTGGAAACAGGCTCCTCAAGCTGATTTTGATGCTGCTCTACTAGAACAGTTTGTTATGCTGACAGGACTTGTGTCTGGACCAAAACTGAGGGCACATATACAAGGCAAGTTCAAGTAATCTTCACTTGGGAAAAGTAGGTTGCTAAATGCTAATCAAAATGGGCAACCACAGTGGGAAGAAATGATTGAGTCAGGACACATGGTTGTGGTACCCCCCGTCAGGAGCACTAATGAGGACATTCAATCAGTCAGACAGATGCTGGAGTTTCTAACATGGTCTTTAACCGTGTGCCAGGGAGAAGGAAGGAAGTTGCTGATACTGAAGAAAATGTCCCTCCTAGATATCCTGGCAGAGACAGATCTTTCAGAACATGCTTTCACGCCCAGGATCCAGCCTGTTGCATCCTCATCTGCTGCCATTTCTCTTCCCTGAATTACATTTAATTTCCTTCAAACCTTTGCTCCTCCAGCCTCCGTTGCCCCTCCCCAGTTTTGGTCTGCCTGATGTGGCGGTGATTGCTGTCAATGCTTCCCCCGACCTCAGCTCCCTGGCGTGGAATTCACAGAATCATTAGAGCTGGAAGTCCAACTGTCAGCCCAATGCCAACAAGTGGTGACAGTGCCAAAGCAGCGCAGGGTGGGCAGTGCACAGTGTGAGGTGTGGCTTCAGCAAGTTCTCTCAGCACCCCAAGGAGTCACAGGTATGTTGTAATGGGGGGTGTTTAGGCTGCCTGTAAATACATCCAGATGCCGTAAGGGAGCAGTCACAGTTGGCTTCTCTGTTTCCCTGGTGCTTCAAATGATCCTTCATTGTTTAGTAGATGGAGCTGCTTAACGTGAGTGACTCAGTCTTAAACACTGAATAGCTCTGGGGTCAAAAAGAGTCAAGAAGCTCTAGCTGACACTGGCATTGCCTGAACACCATCAATTTTCAGTCCTTTTTCTGCACTGCCCGGGCTCATCACACCACATTGCACCAGTCATTAGCTCGACGGGATTCAAAAAGGAAGGCAACAGTTGGTGGAGAACATCAGGTTTTACACTAGCGCTGAAGTCCAACAGAAAACATCACAGTATCACAGTAATGATAAGGTTGGAAAAGACCTTAAAGATCATCCAGACCAACCTAAACCCAAATAAACCAAGTAAACCTAACATCCAGTTCATGCCACTCAGCACCTCATCTAGCCTAGACTTGAACGCCTCCAGGGATGGTGCCTCAACCACCTCTGTGGGCAGCCCATTCCAAAACCGGATTACTCTTTCAGTGAAAAATCTTTTCCTAATGTAAAGTCTAAACCTCGCCCGATGGAGCTTAAGACTATGACCTCTTGTCCTGTCTCCAGTGGCCAGGGAGAAAAGACCAACCCCTGTCTGACTACAAGCACCTTTTGGATAGTTATCACAAAACATCCCAGGGAAACAAATGAGGCACAAGTCAGGCTGTGTCTGGTGGAGATTAGGAGATGTTTCTAGGACCACGCTGCCTCAATATTTCTCAATATTTCTCCAGCATAGTTCTTCTAAACAGTTTGTGCTGATTTATGACTGAAGCAGATTAATATCCCTGGATGGAGTCTAACACTTCTTTGAGGGAAAGTCATTGGAGTAATGAGAAGGAAGATCCAAACCCAACTACTGGCATCCACAGAAACGTGTCTTCTCTTAGGACAATCTGTTGGTCCCATGAATGCAACTTCTGCAGGTTTTCTTCCTGCTTGGTGGAAAACGGGCTTTTGGTAAGGCCCAGGTGATGCTCTTTGTGTGAGTGCCTTAGTGCCATCTCCTGGGTGGAAGGGGAAATTCTCATTCTGGAGGTGTCACGTGTGGTCAGAACACCCTTGTGCAGGTTCTGTTGTTTAGGAATGGGGTGTGTGAGTGTGGCATCAGGCCACCACACTGTCTCATCCTGCTTAGGATGTGTAGTGGAGACGTCTGCTGAGGGCAAAGAGTACTCTGGAGTCATCCCTCATCATAACAACGAATTTTCAAGTAGCTTTTTATATCTTTGCCTTTGATATTTCCCAGCACAGAAGAACAGGCTGAACGCTGACCTTAGTCCGTGTCTTCTTTATGGGAGAGTTCATTCAAAATAATCAGAGGTTAATCCAGTCATGACTCTTTCTCTATTTTGAGGCTTTCAGATCTCGCTGCAAATTACCTCATTAGACGTTCGAGGTGTGAAACCTCCTTGTTGAATAGCTTCATGCATTACACAGCGCGGAAAAACAGGCTGGAATATGTCTGTGGATGTGCTGGTCCTCACAGCAGAACACATGCTTCACAAAGGAGTGACTGAACCCTCAGATGTGTGTTATGCTGTCTGCAGCATGTGTGGGAACAGGCAGAAATCCCTCTGCAACAGCTTCCTTGGGAGAGCATGGTTCAGAAGAGCTGGTGGTTTATGACAGAACAAGCAAAGATTTTCCGGCCTGTTTCTACAAAAGTAATTAGGAGCTGAGTTTAGCTTAGATCCCACTGGTGCTTGGGATCTCGTTGGTATAATGTGGAATGTGTAAGAGCAAAGCATCTGCAGTTACACCTCTGGGACATCTACACTGCTCTGTGAAGTGCACTGCTCGCTGAACACCACCATTTCTTGGAAGGCTGCAAGGACGTTCAAGGGCTGATCCTTACCCCATCACTGAGCAATCAACTTTTCTCCTGTTCTGAAGAAAATTCTTCCCACGACCACTACCCAACCTGCAATTATCATAGAACCATAGAATCATTAGGGATTGGAAGGGACCTCAAAAGATCATCATAAGTCATCCAACACCAGACCTGGTAAATAGTCCCACTACTCTCTTTGGCAAGTTGAAGCACAAGAGCCATAAGAACATCTACGGTCACACAGTTTCAGTGGGCTGAAAGGCAGAGATTCTGCTCTCTGAAGAGGACTCCACCAGTGCAGCATCACTGATCTCCTAATCAAAAAACAACTAATCACGTGCTAACGTGTGTTTAAGAGTTTGATTGGAGCAGGTTCTTCACATAGTATTTTATAATGTAGGGGTCACGAAGAGGGTGGGAAATTCCCTTCGGAGTAGGGTCAAGTAGCAAGAGTTAATGATGCAAACCCACTGTCTCCCACCACATGCCCTCCAGTAAGTCCTGCCCATGGTTTAGCCACCTGAGCAGAAATTATAAGCAGAGGGAAAGAACTTGTCAGTTAACATATTTCACCCAACTATAATTTTCTAGGAGCTGTTGGTAAAACAAAACTTTGTTAACAGTAGAGTTTTAATGAAACTTTATTGGGCCAATGGACCAAGATCAAAAGAAAACATTCCACCCAAGGGCTGGACTGACACCAATGTTCTTCTTTCTTATTTAGTTGCTCAGTTCACTTCTGACCCTTGTTTTCTGGGCAGCCTGAGTCTTCCCTTTACCTTGCAGGTCAAGCCTGGCACAGAGAACTCATCCCGGGTAGGCTGGGATCGTACGGCTTTCGTAAGAGCTAAGCACAGTCTTGCTCCCAGGGAACAGCTAGGCCTATCCTCGTCAGGAGGAGTCACTCCTGCGTTACACTAAGCCTATGGAAAACACTCCCTTTTTCTTTTAATCTTTAAACACTGTCGTATTGCAATGTGTTGTGATAGTTGCAAATTCAGTTCTCATCCTTCAACGGCCAAGCGGAGACTTTGGACTGCAAGTGTCATACAGAAGGAAGATGAAATCACGGAATCATAGGATCATTCGGATTGGAAAAGACCCTTGAGATCACCAAGTCCAAGCAACAACCCTACTCTACCAAAGTAACAGGAAGGAGAAGTAGATTTTATTCCTCTATAGGCTGCACATCCGGGGAAAATACTCCCGCAGGCGACGCCTGGCTCCTGAGTCAACTGATTCAATAGGTCAGCAGGGCGAATGGTCGCATCAGAAAGCTCCTGATCTAACCAACATGTAAGGGTCTTCTGGCCTGGCTGCGCCCACTGCCTGTGCTCTCAGCCTCAGCCCGCCGAACGAGAGTTCAGTGTGCTTGCCCCAGGCGTGCTCACATCCAAACGGTGCAAACAAGCACCGAAGTGTTTCATAAGAAGCTGTCTTGAGTGTCATGCAGAGGAGCAGGAACCAGCTGAGGTTTGTTACGGTGTGTAATTTCCTGCAGCCTCTTCGATTCAGCCGTGGAACTTTCTCGCAAAACATTCATTTACCTGGAGGGCCAGGTCAGCCCTGCTGCACCACATGTGGCAGAGTCTCCTAAGATCAGACTGCGTTTCTCACTGTGTCTTCATCACCCCCATGCTTTCTTACAGAGGCAGGTGGGTTCAGGTACCCCGAAAGCTGCATCTGAAGGTTATTGAATTTTCTGGAAAGATTTACACTGATTTTGAACATCTCAGGCTTTAAAGCACTTGGAAAAAAATTAGTAAGAGAATCTTCCCGTTGTGGCTTTTTGCTTGCAGGCTCATAACTGAGAATCCTCACCTTCCCCACCACCCTTCCGTCTCCTGGTGCCTGCAGTGGTCACAGCTCCTTGCGACAAGACCAGTAATACTAATGCCATCAGCTGCTCCATGAGGCTTGATATATGATTGTAATGCATGGACTGGTGCTGGGTACCAGGTATAAAGGGGCATAAAAGTCAGACTAAGAACCAAGCACTTAAAAAATAGGAGTGCAGGCTCAAAACAGAGCCCTGAATCTGTTGGAGAAGTGTAGCTTTAAGAACTTGAAGAAACCTCCTCAAGCCTAGCACAGAAATTAAGAATTGGTGAAATAAAGGAAAAATGGTTGAGCAGCAGCTGGGGAATAAGATGCCCTCTGAATCCATGCAGAGCACAGGGGCTGGGGCAGAGGTCGATGAGCTGGGGCTACACAGACACTTGGACATCGTATGCAAGGGCAGGATCTTGCATTTGGAGGAGGGTGAGAAGCTCCTTACAGGTGATGAAGGTCCTCTTGGGGGTCACTAGAATAACAATCATGATGCCTGCCCCAGGGTCCCTGATGTTTTTGATGTACGTGTGGGTGATGGAAGACTCGGTATGGTGGTCCATGTACCTGAGTCAAATGCTGTTGATGAAGCTCGTCGTCTTATCAGCATATTTATGCCTGAATAGTGGTGCCTTGAAACCCAGCCAGTACACACACAAGGAATGGTGAGTATTTAGCAGTTGTGTTTCTTCTCCAGGTTCCTGTTTGCCTAACATGAGCTAACTGGCTGTTGTTCCAAATGGAGCTGTGCAGCCAGCCCAAAGAGTGCCAGCTCTGATGCTTTGGCTTTGCACACGATTCTTTATCAACCCAATGTCGTGTCTGCAGGAAAAGCACCAAAGCAGAATTTCTGCCATCCTCAGAAGTTACCTTACTCCAGTCCCCTCTGGAGATCACATCAAAAGAGGTGAGACATGAATTAGGAGAAGACTATAGGAGAACCATATGGTTGTCCTCTGTTGACTATGAAAGGGCTAGAGGGCTTAGGAGAATGTGGTGGTGATGTAGATCTTTGAGATGGAGAAAACTTTGGAGATCCCTGGGCAGATGGGAGTGCCTCTAGGGCATGGGCACCAGCCCATCATGGTTGGGATTGACGCACAGGGTGTCAGGTGAGTGAAAGGATGGAGAGTTTTGTGGTTTGGGAAGCAAATTGCTATGGGCTAGAAGAAGCTTGAGAACAGTCTTTGAACTGGAATCACAGCTTCTCCATTCACAGACACATTTCTAGCTTTGAAGGAAGAGGGCAGGAAAGCAAAGGAACTTTAGAAAAGGAAATACTGTCTTCTGGAAAATTGTGAAGGTCATTTTCCATTAGTTTTTGTCCTAATCTGGTCACCCACATTTCCCAAGGCAGTGCCAGCTCTGGTGTTTGATGAAACCTGTCTGAATTTTTAAACAGCTTTGTAGCCACAAGAGTTTTTATTCTGAACAAACACTACATAGAAGGGGCTCTCCTGCTTTCCTCCCAGATTTCATCTCTGGAAAGGAGAGGAAACTCTTGTGTAACCCCCAGAGTCCCAGGTCTGGAGCTGCTGCAGAGAGAAGGACTGAATGGGTTGGGGATGCTCCCAGGGATGGGCCATGTATGACAGGATAGAAATCTCAGAGACTGGAGATGAAACTCTCCTGCTGAGTCACCTCAGCTCTGCAATGCAGGTGCTTTCCCATCACTGTATTCTCGACTGTTTTGACCACTCTTCTGGGGATGACCAATGTCTGAGTCATCCCCTCATAAAGCTGCTCCTGGAATCACGTTTTCCACAGTTACCACACATCTCGAAATAGATGCCTTTCTGTTCAGCATTGTTTTCCTTTTTGCCCCTTGTAGGTGGAAGGAACCCAATCCTCTGTCCACGTCCACTTGAAAACATGATCGTTGTGAAAAAACTATAGCCTTATCTGGTGGAGAGCACTGCAAATTGGTTTGGGGTTGTTTTTTTTTTTACTATTTCCACATTTAGCCAAGCATGAAAAATGGGGTCAAAAGGAATCCTGAAGGCACATCTCTGCTGCTAAATGGGAGAGCCCAGGAAATCAGCTGAAGCCCTGGACCATCGTGATCCACATAACTGAGCTGGCATCTTTACTGCATGGCTTTCCCAGACAAACTTGCTCGAAAAGATTAGCCTTAATCAGCGTAGATGAAAGCCAGTTCCAGCGCTTCAGTTTTGTGTCCACGGCTTGATTTTGTCCGTGTTTTGTTTACTGCTGTGTGTATGCACATTTGTGTGTGTGTATACATGTGAGTGTGTGTGTACACATGTGAGTGATTCAACATAACTATAGGCATAATCCTCTGCTTGCAGAAACAGCAGCATGTGCACCCCTCACTCTAGATGTCCTTCAGCCTAAGTGCCCAAGTTACAGCTCCTCTTAATCCATTGTGTGCCCCACCACACCTCCTGCACTCAGTTACCACCTGCCATTTATCCATCATCAACTGTTTATTAATAGGAGCCTTGTATCTCCTCAACAAGCACTCAGGAAAGCTCCAGTAGTTATCAGCTTTGGGAGTTCAGTTCAAGGTTTTAATGTAATATCTGGATGTTTTCTGGCTGCAAACCTTTCTCCATACAGTCCCTTTTAGTGGGCCAGCCACTGCTCATCTTGTGATATTCTACAGGTATTTATTCAGAGCTATGCAGTGACAATAAACATCCATCTCCTCTGGCCTGCATCAGGTGCCATCATCACTGAGTTCTTCTGGCAGCTAAGACTACAGAGAGCTGAAATGGATGGTTACACATCCATTGCAGCTCAGGAAGAAGCACATTTGACTGTCAGATCACAAGAGGTAAGTGGTGATATTCTTACAGCAGAAGCATCACGGTGGTCCCTGCACTCCCTTCACCTCCAGGTGCTGCCAGGCTTGGCCTCCCAGCATAACACACAGTGACAGCTAAATTAGCTGTTTATCTGAAGACAGCTCAGAGAGATTAACCAGATGAATATAAATCTCTCCACTGGCAACTTAAGAAATGTGCATTTTCCTTACCTTTCTGTGGCCAGAAGCACAGCACCCCTGTGCTGCTAGAGCCTGCTCTGGATCAGTGGGCATTTGCAGTTATGAAGAAGAGCAGACACGTGCTTCAGCCAAACTGCATCTTGTGCCAGAGCAAGATGAATCACAGAACATTAGGGATTGGAAGGGACATCAAAAGATCATCTAGTCCAATCCACCTGCTCACAGCATCTCTCTTGTGAGAGAAGGACGCCACTTCAGAAGGAACATCCAAGTGTGATGTTGTCACCAATAACCTACAAATTACACACAGAGATTTGCTGCTCCTTTAATCTTACACTCGGAGCCAATCAATACATTTGCTAGTTTGCACTGATGGAAGTTCACAGGCTCCCCTGAGCACCTCAGCAGCAGGTTTTGGGTGAGCATTGTCTCTACTCTTAATTCCTTGCTCCTGCACCTGCAGTGAATTCTCACATTGCTGTGATAACACATTTCAATATTTTATGGCACATCACAGCCCGTTGCTGTGTACCTCCACCCAAGGAGTCTAGAAAATCTTCAAAAGCAGATTTGAAGAAAAAAAAGTATATGAGCACTCACTATTTCCTTCAACATTTGGTCTTACAGAAAAGAAACTTCACCTGAGATTAACTTGTCCTTATAAAATATTCTAGCCTTCGCTTTAGAGATGGCTGTTCTGTACTGCACGTGATCTACTTTTCAACCAAACTATAAGGGTCTTGGCAGTTTGGGTCGGTTCTTAATTTTCTAAGTGAGCGCAGCAGCAGTCTACACGTAACCAGGTTTATGAAGATTCAGAAATAGGTTTCCTTTCCCCTCAATGAAGCACAAAAGGGCAGGTTTCAGACTCACCATGCTAACAGAAATGGTCTCTGTAAGCTGCTGCCCCACTGGTCGGGGAGTTTGTATGTTTTGGGTGAGCACAAATCAATAAGTAGACTGGAGCCTTTATTGAAGCCAACCTCATCAACAACCCCCTCTGGGCACCAAATGTCTAAACACCCCTTCCAGACACTGCACAGAGGGGCCTCTGTAACTCTTATCAAATCTTTAATTTTTTTGATCTCTTCAGACTTTCTTTTTCGAGGCTCATGCTAGTTTTTAGGACCAGTCTGTTTGAAACATGTGTTATCATTCCAGTGGCACAGATCAATTACTGGCCACGCTCCTGGTTTAACGGCCTGGCTGCAGAACTGCGTATGCTGGCTCTTCAAGGTGCCCATCAAACGAAACACTGCTTATTTTTGAAGTGGCAGCCTTTCTGTCAGAGGAACCTGGGGAATATGATCAATACCTGAAGCAACACACTGGGGAAAAGAAAGAGTGTTGGAGCTTTCTCTTCCGAGATCTTAAACTTTGTGAGTCACACAATTCGTAAGTGAAGGTTAAACATGTTCCTGGCCTTTAACTCGTTGTAACTCAGGGGTTGCTAAACTATCTCGGTTGCTGGGTCTCTAAAAAAAAAAAAAGATGTGGGCAAATTTCCTGACTGAATTTTCCCTGACTGACTCTGTCCCTGACTGACTGTGTGACTTGGTCTAGGTGATCCTGCTGTGGCAGGGGGATTGGACTAGATGATCTTTCAAGGTCCCTTCCAATCCTTAATGATTCTATGATTCTAAATTTTATGTGCAAGTTTTTTCTCCTAATGAGTGTTTAATCAAGAACTTAATTGACTTGAACTAAATATTTCTGAAATCTGGTAAAATGAAAGACAATTTAAAGTTTCCTTGGAGCCATTACAACAAGCACTAGCCAGGAAAATAGGATCTTGTTTCACCGAAAATAAAGGCTTTAAACACAACATGATGTACCACCAGGTCCTGGCAAGCACTGACAAGGGCAGAAAGCGGGTCAGCCAGGTCTGGACTGGACAGTGTGGGAGGAGCCTGCGCTATTGGGGTGTTTTGGGGGGGAGGTTTTCTGTATTTCTCTAATAAAACCCTCCTGGATGTGTTCCTGTGTGACTTGGTCTAGGTGATCCTTGTATTGAGGCACCCAAAACTGAGACCAGACTTGTGCAATGATTCTTGCTGGCTCCAAGACGGTTTCATTTTATTATGTTCCTTCACTGACATTGTATTTATATTCTCATTTCTCTCGCCCCACACATTTTACGACCAAGTACGATTCACACATTGTGCAAAAAGAAATCCTCGGAGTAAACCATCTAATTTCCAGCACATGCTCCTTTAATCTCCCCAGGGCTTACTTCCCTCTGGAGCACAACACCACTGCCAGAGTTTGATTTCCCATCAGGGTGAAGCAGCATGTTTCTCATCCCGCCTGTTTAAACACTTCCTCATTTCTGCAAACACTTCCATAGACATTCAGATCAGGTGTGTTCCTCAGCACAACTGTGAGCAATTATCCCACAGCTCTCCAGTGGAACAGCAACACTTCAGCTGCTCTGTTCAGCTCTCCCCTTGTGGACCTGCCAGGGTTGTTACAGCGTCAGTTGAGCTTAAAAAGACGAGCGATGGTATTTGTTATAAATGGGAATGATCACTGGATAGAGCAGCACTGAGTTACTGGAGTCAGGAATGTTTTTCTCCCTATTGCCAAGGGAATTAACTTCATGGGATCATAGAATCATTAGGGATTGGAAGGGACCGCGGAAGATCACCTAGTCCCTTGCACAGCTCTATTTGCCAATGTAGTAGTGATTTTACTGAAGAGTACTGTAGGGTTTAAAATCAGGTTCTAAATTAAAAGAGAAGGGATATTTGCTGAAAAAAAAAAAAAAGGGGGGTAGATCAGGCTTTAAGGTGTGTAAATATTTTGAGATTCTCAGGTGAAAATGCATATTACAATGTGAATCAGGCTTACCAGAAAACATTTCATTCTTCAGCTGTGAATCACACCAGCAAACAAGTCTCTCATGGATTGTAGATGAGACGCCTGGGAAAAACAGATTAATAATTTGCTGTTTCTGTGCTCTTCAGCGTAAGGCAGTCTGCGTTATGTTTCTGTTTATGTCCATTCCTGTTGATCTTGGAGGGCAGGGATAAGACTTGAAAGGAGATACTCAATTAAAGATAAAAATAAACCTGTCTTGTATTTGGCCAATGGCAAAAGCATAAGGCAGCTCTTTGTGGAGTAGAAGACAGTATCTCAAAGCACCATGTGATGGTCTGAGATCTGAACCGTCTAGAACCAAAAGAAGTCCTGCCTCGTCCTTTTACTTTCCACAACTTCCCCCTCCACCTGAGCATTTCTTTTTGATTTGTAATATCCTAATGTGGATCTTCTCTGAAGATCAGGCACCACCACTCTGACATCACCCACAGAGATAATGTCTTTGCTGCAGGCGCATCAGAAGGAGCCAGTGGAGTGGAAGCACGCGCGTCTTGCAGCTCAGCAGCCAGCCTTGGCTCGCACTCTGCGGGGAAGTGCCGTGCATGGGGATGAGACCGAGCGCTGCACTCCAGGGATGGGGAATTAAAACAGGAGGGGAAGTGTTTTCAAATGGGATTGTAAATTCGGAATGAGAATGGCCCTGGTGGGAACAGATAGGTCCCAGCTCTGGCATCTGCGCTAGCAAATCAGTGCCACGAATGTTGAGGAAGAGCATTTAAGAAATACATTGAAAAGATTCATTTCTTCAGAGCTCTCTAGGATTCCAGAAGTGACTTCACACTGATTGATCGCTCTATTTATTCATCTGTCTATCAATCAATCGTCTACCTATTTATTAAAGCTTATCTATAGCATTTTTATTGTGTCTAGTGCTTTGAGACTGAGACTCCTTTGGCCCCATCTTCTACTCTTTTCTTCCTCTGGACTCCAATCAAAATCTCCCCAGGAGAGATATTCTATTGATAAGATTCACTGGAGAAGTTAAGACCTGCCTGGATGTGTTCCTGTGTGACTTGGTCTAGGTGATCCTGCTGTGGCAGGGGGATTGGACTAGATGATCTTTCCCTTCCAATCCCTAATGATTCTATGATTTTAACCCCGCAGACACCTTCATCTCTTCGGCCATGCCATAGTTGACCTGTGGTCTGTGTTATCCTGTTGAAAAATCAGGATCCTTTTCTGTGCCTATCTTCCTCCCCAACATATGGAAACCCAGGCTAGAGTGTACTGTGCTACCCAGAGGGACACTGACCTTCCAGTGAGGTCTGTGAGGAGTCAAAATGTATTTATTGCGCAGTGCTCCCTGTTGCACATGAGAAGTGCAACCTGGTGAGGATGTCTAGAGTCTCACCATGGTGTAGTGGAAATCTTCCACCCCACCGCCTACCTGGTCCGTGAGCCTCACTCTTGCAAAGGAGGCAGCCATGAAGATGTAATCTAGAAAGAGGTCCACATTTTCTTTTAACACAAGAAGCCCATATTATGGTTCCACAGCACTTGATTTTAGACACAAGGCTAAATTTGACCTTTTAGGTTAGATTCCTGATTAAGGCAGGGCAACCCCAGAGAAACACTCAACTAGTGTTTGCAATAGAAGTGTAGCTTTTGGTCCCCCTTGGAATGCTTCCCAAGGTCTATCCAAGAAAAGAAATTCAAGTCATGATATGTTCAGTAGAAGCTTGATTATGACAGGCTAGGTAGGAGAAGGTCTGGTCTTCTGTCACTGGTTTCTGTTGGTGCTGCAGCAGCAGCATGTGTGAGAAGAAAGTAATTCCTGGGGAATGGTTGTGTTCAAGATATGGTTGTTCTTAGGTCTGGCCAAACATGGGCGTCTCCTCTTCCACTTGGCCAACACTCTACTTCTTCATGTCTTCTGGGCTGTACAAGCTGTAAGTCCCCGTGACAGGGATTGTTGTTGAAGGCACTAGATTGTCTTTTAGCTGTTTTTCTTCTGCAGCATTTCCAGGGCACAATAATCAAAGATGCCCAACAGAATCTTCCTCTCATCTTGTCTCAGTTGCTCAGCCTAAACCTTGCCAGCCTCCGACTGAGCCAAACAGCCTTGTGAGACGCTAATGTGTTTCATGGTGGCAGTTTGCTCGCCAGTATTTATGACATTCTGAAAGACAGCGGTGACTCATGCAAGACAAATTGTCGGTGCTGTCTAATTTGTTATGTATGTATATAATTAGGTTCTGCAGCACAAGAGAAAACAGTCCCTGTCCAGCTTGTCAGGTAAACAATAAAAAGGGAAGAGGAAATTTTCTTTGCCAGCATTTCCCAGCCTGACAAATGGCTTCAGCGATAACTTCCTTGGGTGGCTTTTCTTCCCATGGTTACAAGACACTTTCGGCTCTGCTTCTGGAAATACATCATAAAGCCATGAAAAATGACTTTTGGAAGCAAGTGAAAATGTGGCAGGTACTGAAATAGATCCTGGGTCCTAATGGAGTGTGTAGGATACAATGTCCCTTTTTGTGGTCTGTGGGTGTTCAGTGCTCTCCTCCCTCTCAGGGCAGTGTTTCATGTATCCCTGTGCTCAGTGGTGCTCATCTTCCAAGGTCAGTGAAAGCCTTTGCAACTCCTCCTGGCGGTCTCTGCAACAGATCTCGGGCATCTCCTCAGTGAGATTTCTGACTGGGTTTGCGTTTTCCCCCCTCCCTCCCATCTGACAGGTCTAACGATTGGCTCACAGAACTCAGGGGGTTAGTTTCAGAGCACGACATTGAGTCATTATGCAGCTTTTGGCAAGCATGGAGCTGACAAAAATGTCCACTCATTTCTGATGACTCAGTGTATCTCCATACCTCCTGGGCCTGAGTTTTCTGAAGGTCTTTGAGAACCCAAAGCACATACAGAGCTTAGTTACACAACCCTGGTGCAAACCCAGCCATGGTGGATGCTTAGGAATGGAGGTGCCCATAATTAGTGAGCACTCTGGGGAAGGCTGGTCTTACTCCCTGGGTTTGAATTTATTCCCCATTGATATAGGGGTGAAGATGCCAAGGCTCCTTCTTCACAATGGGATGTTGTTTCCAAAACACAGCAGTTCTCAGGTGAAAGTTCAGTGAACAAGAGAAAGGAGTATGCCCCTGTGGGCAGCCTGACCACCTGGTAACTAGGACATGCCTTTTTACAGGCAGAAGTATTTTGCTTTAGAGGTACCATCACATTTCTGGAGAAATCTCCCACACAAATACAAGGCATCTGCCCAGCAGCTACAGAGATAAACAAGCCACTTCAGAGATGTGAGCAAGCAATTTTATTAGAATATAGAGCAGATGCAGACACACTTCAGTGAGAGGTTCCTAGCCAAGGTTCCCAGAAAGCCTCCTGGTATGTGAGAACAGATCCTATTGTAAAGATCTTGATTGCTTGGATGTAAGCACAGGGATATGTTCCTGTCAGCCTTATCTCTGTTTGAATTATCGGATATGTCAGATGTAACTGTGGCCACTGGATTATCAGTCAGTGTGAAAGGACTACGATCTGGCAGCACTGGTTCTGTGGGATAAAACGTGGCCAAGGCATGACAAAGATTTGCTGAAGCTGCTCATTCCTTGAGGAGTGACACCTGAGTGTGGCTGAGCAGAAATAAAGCTACAGCCAACAGTTCAAACATTGAAGCAGAAGAGTGTTCAGGAACCATCACCATTGCAAGTCACGGGCAGAGCTGTGGCAGTTCTGTTTTTGAACCGGCATTTGCAACTTACAAGCCTCAAACTCCTGCTTAGCTCAAGGGGAAAAGTGTAACTGAGTGAAATTTGGCCATATAACTCCATATCTTCATTAAACTGCTGCAGTAACTGCAGCCTTGCAGTGGCAGGGTTGTGAGTGGAAGTACAGGGAGAGCAACCACGGGACCTTCTGCAAACCACGTTGATTGTGGCAGTGTGGAACCCATGCAGAATAACCGAACAGGGCTTTTGAAACCAATTTTCATGAACAAGCAGCTACCAAGAGTACACCATCCTCTCAGGGTGAGTCACACAGACGGTATTTCAGGAGCCCCCTGCAAAACTGTCCTCCTGTTTGCCCTGATCTCTGTTGCAGCTGTCTAATCCTGCTCCGTCAGAGGTTTCATTTGCATCCTCAACATCGGCAAAGACTGGGGTGAATCAGCACTTGGATGGGAAACTTCTACCACAATTCAGAGTTTGATTTTGAAAGTATTGGAATTATAATTGCTCTTCTTTCTCCCCAAGAGGGGTTTATCAAGTGACCCAAAAATACTGCAGAAGACCAAGGCCATTGAGCAATTCCATAAAAGCCTCCAGATGCTTGCAAACGGTTCCTACCTTGAGCCAGTTTAAATGTTGAGGACTGCCTCTCTTTTATTCCTAATTCCTCAAATATACATCCATCTTCTTGCCCTGAATTAGAGTGCTGTAACAATAAATACTTGAAAGATGCTGTCTCGGGTTCCAGTAACTTCCATGGATTCAGTAGGAATGTTTTCTAACTCCTTTGAAAACCAGGAGGATCCTGATTTTTCAACAGGATAACACAGACCACAGTTCAACTACGGCATGGCCGAAGATATGAAGGTGTCTGCAGGGTTAGAACCATAGAATCATTAGGGATTGGAAGGGATCTCGAAAGATCATCTAGTCCAATCCCTCTGCCACAGCAGGATCACCTAGACCAAGTAACACGGGAACACATCCAGGCGGGTCCTAAACTTCTCCAGTGAATCTTATCAATAGAACATCTCTCCTGGGGAGATTTTGATTTGAGTCCAGAGGAAGATTTCACACTGTTAGAGCAATTAGATACTGGAATAGCCTTCTCCAGGAAGTGGTGGACTCCACAACTCTAGACAACTTTTAAGACTCAGCTGGACAGGGTGCTGGGCCATCTCATTTAAACTGTACTTCTTTAGCTTAAAGGGTTGGACTAGATGATCGTTGAGGTTCCTTCCCACCTGGCCTACTGTGATACTGTTATTAAGGGAAGCCCAATGGGGAAGCTCAGTAGGAGTGTCTGTTCCAGAACATAAGTTAGATGCAATTGAGACAAGACAAATTAGGAGAGTGTATCCCCCATGCATCCGTTGGAGAAAAGGGAGACCACTTTTGGTGTCAGAGGAGCAAGTGGAAGAAGCAGTGTGGAACCATTTTGCTGAACACCAGTGGCAGGCAGTGGGAGTGATTCCTCAGTAGAGAGTGAGCATACAGAGGAGGCAGTATTACAAATTCCACTTGAAAGAGGAAATATAAATAAATGGGGTCTGGTGTGAGAAAATTGAAAAGGAAATTGTCAGACAGAATTCATCAGGTGCAAGAAATGCTTCAGACACAACACCACATCAGGTATTAAAAAAGCCCAGTCTGGGAGCACAGCAGGTATCATGTGTCAAAGGAACTTCATTGCCTGAGCTGATGACTAACAGCATTTACAGAGAAATCAAGCACAATGCGCCGACGCAGCCTGTCAGAAAGTGCATCCCCGAGGCAGCTGCCTCTGATCTACAGTGCTGCTACAAAGGTTGTTGTTAGCGAGTGGCTGTGGTGGCTTCTGCTCAGAAACTCTGTCAATTGGTAGAGCTGACAGTAGATTTGGTGGTAGAGACAACCATGCAAGTACAGTTTCACACCCAGCTAGATAAAGACAGACAGGACAGCTGAAGCTCATTTCTTCTATCTACCTTCCCTGCAGCTGCCCTGAAAAAGGAGATGGACAAGGGGCAGAATGATCAGTGCAGAGACCCCTCAAAAGACAGAGGAAAACACAAAACCAAACCTGCCAGTCCTAGAAGCATCTATTTACCCAGCGCCGTGTGATTTACAGGCCTTTTTTATTTGCTATTCTCTGTGCATCCCCTTGCGTCACGGGGGTACCATATGCCATGGCAGCATCTCCACTGCTGAAACCCTGATGTTTAATCCCTCTAATGAAAGTGTCCCCATACATTCTTCCACTTGGCAAAACCCATCCACACATTCATCTGTGATCCTTCCCCACTTCCTAGGGATTTTAGTGGTGTTTCCCAAGGATCCCTGAGTATTCCATACTCTGCACCCTCATATGTGGCAATTGAAAGAGATTCGTTGCAGTCTGCCTTTGGCTGTACCTCACTGTCTGCACAAACACAGCTCTAGTCCTGTTCACATTTTCAGAGCTCAAGCTGTTTTTGATATGCAAAATACTCCTGAATCTACATTTCCTGTTACTCTTCATGTTGCCAAGATCAGAAAGTCAATTTAACTCAATTTTTTCTTGCTCCTTCCTTTCCACATTGCATTGTGTATAATGTAAAAAAACCCCAGCAACACATGAGACAACATCCTACAAGTCCATGATTGACAATATCCCAGAAATTCCAATAAATGGTAAATCACACAATGTTTCTGGATGGGTTGTGACATTCTGCAATGAGGATGATGAAGGAAGAGGAGCACCTCCCTTATGACGAAAGTCTGAGGGAGCTGGATCTCTTTAGCTTGGAGCTTGGGGGTGACCTCATTAATGTCTATAAATATTTGAAGGGTGGGTGTCAGGAGGATGGAGCCAGGCTCTTCTCAATATCATCTGGTGATAGGACAAGGGGCAATGGGTGTAAGCTGGAACGTAGGAGGTTCCACATCAATATGAGAAGGAACTTCTTCCCAGTGAGGGTGACAGAGCACTGGAACAGGCTGCCCAGGGGGGTTGTGGAGTCTCCTTCACTGGAGATGTTTAAAACCCACCTGGATGTATTCCTGTGCTACTTGATCTAGGTGATCCTGCTGTGGCAGGAGCATTAGACTAGATGATCTTTCAAGGTCCTTTCCAATCCCTAATGTTCTGTGATTTTGGCAGGTACCTATCAAAGATGACACTGATATGAACAATTGACACAGCTTTTGCAGCACTTTGTCCAAACCACTTAATTCTTATTATTCCTCTCATCTGTCTTCTCTGTCAGCTTTTTGGGATCAGTGCTTAAAGAATTTCAGACCTTTACTATTATTCTCTACTCCATAAAAACTCTATTATTTGAGTCTGACAGACTGCCCAGATTAAAGGAAGACAAAGCCACAGAAAGAAGACAGTCATGATGCCAGGCAAGGCAGAGCCAGTCCCTGCCAGGAAGGTTCTACAACCTGCTGATTCCATGGCCAGAGGCAGACCCATCCCAGCCACCTCCCACCCACAGGAATCATAGATGCTTTGGGTTGGAAGGGACCTTTCAAGGTCATCTGGTAAAAAGCTTTCTTTCTTACTGACTCCTTTAAGCTCTGGAAGGCCACAATAAGGTGTCCCCAGAGCCTTCTCTTCTCTAAACCTACAACCCCTACTCTCACAGCCTGGCCTCAAAACAGAGGGGTTCCAGCCTTTGAGGCCTCCCCCTGCCTCACTCCAACAGGTCCATGTTTGTTCTCTGCTGAGAACCTCAGCGCTGGACACAGCGCTGCACGTGGGCTCTATGAAAAAAAACTCTTCAAGAAGGTTCTTTCAGAAAGAATGTAATTAACTAGCCATTATTTTAAATGATGAAGTTTTTATTGTTTCTGTATAAATAGTATATAAATTAATATAAATAGTAGGTAATAAATTAATATCTATTAAAAGAATATGAATGTTTAAAACAAAATCAAACACATGAATTTAACATATGATACTTACAGATATATATAACTTTTCATTCAGTTTGTTGATGTTTCGTGAACAGCACCGGGGAAACAACAGAGTTCAGTTCAAGCTTTTTAATAAAACTCTCAATCCCTAATTGATTATTATTATTATTACTTCTCCTCCTTCACTTACCTTGTCTGGTCAGGGTTTCCCATATGGCTCTGTGGCACTAATGGTGTGAGGAAGGAGGTCAGAAAGGGGCCTCAAGAGCTCAGCTTGTGTTGGCAAAGAGCATGCAAAAACTTTTCTTCAGATTTGAAAACTGTTCTTCCTGATGAGAAATATTTTGCTCAGTTTTCAAGTTGTATGAACAACCTGTTAACTCATTCCTTCCTGCTTTTAATTTAAAGTAGATTTTTTTTAAAGGGTAATCTGCTATGTCTGAAGTAATAAATACTGCACAAAATGGTTTGTGTTTGTTCACCCATCACAGTTTCACAGTTGGTGTCAAACACAAGTCTGAAGCCTGAAAGGCCACTGGCTAGCCAGGACCTGGGGTGCTCCAGGGAGAGGACAGTAATTTCAGGTTTCTTTTAATTTTCCAACAACCTTTCTCAAGTGACTCTCCAGACTCACTGAGAAAATTCTCTAAGGACATTTTTGGTGATGGGTGAAGCCACAATCCAAAATCTTAATGAATGTCTTTGGAAAATAAGTGGGAAAAGAGAAGGACCGTTGGTGATATCAAGCATGAAGTATTTAACTTTTTGCAGCCTAAACTATTTAGGCTGCAAAAGACCTTTAGGATCATGAAGTCCAACCATTAAACCAGAACTACCAGGTCATCACTAAATCTTATCTCTAAAAGCTGCGTCTACATGGTTTTCAAATGTCTGCAGCACTGGTGACACAGCCACTTCCCTGGGCAGCCTGTTCCAGCATTAGACAACTCTTTTGGTGAAGAAGCAGTTGCTAATTACTAACTTAAACCTCCCTTGGTGCAACTTGAGGATGTTTTCTTTTGTCCTCTTGCGTGTTCCTTGGGAGAAAAGACTGACCCCTGCCTTGATCCAACCTCCTTGCAGGTAGTTGTAGAGAGTGAGAGGGTCTTTCTTGAACCTCCTTTTCTCTAGGGTAAACAACCCCAGTTTCCTCAGCTGCTCCTCATAGAGTTTGTGCTCTCACCCCTTCACCAGCTTCATTACCCTTCTCTGTGCAGACTCCAGCACCAAAACATCCTTCTGGTACTGAGGAGCCCAAAACTAAGCCCCAAGGGGCAGCCCCATCAGTGCTGCGTACAGGGAGACAATCCCTGCCCTGGCCCTGGTAGCCTCACCATTTCTGATACAAAATGACTCGGTGCATTTTGGTGTGATGTGGGAGATTGTTTTAGCACAGGAGCAATGGACAGGGTTCATATACTCCCAGCTTCACCTGTGACACTCACAGATGTTCAGATCTTCTCTTGATGAGTTCATTGTCTGCCAGACCACTGAGCTGAATGAGCTCTTTGAGAAGTCCGGGATCTACCAATCACTCCTTCAAACCCAGACCTGTTGCTGAGAGAAGGGCTTCTTTCCAAGCAGCAAATTTCATGGAATCATACAACACCATGTCAGAAGGGACCTCAAGAATCATTGGGTCCAACCGTACTTGGCAAAAGCAATCTTAAAGGGTTTTTTGGATGATACAAATATTGGGAAGCTGCCACGTGAGGAAAGGCAGAGACAACTGGATTTGTTCAGCCTTGAGAAGAGAAGGTTCAGGGGAGACATCACCATATTCCAGAACTGAAGGGTACTACAAAGAAGATGGAGACTCCCAAGGGCTGGTGGGGACAAGTCACTCCTGGAAAGTGTCTGATTAGACAAAAGGACAAAATTATCCACAACAAGGACAATCAGACATTGGAATAATCTTTCTAGGAAATGGTGAGACCCCAACACCAGACACTGAAGATTTGGCTGGACGGGGGGCTGGACCAGCTTGTGTAGATGCGGCTTTTCCCAAGAAAAGTGGGACCAGATGATCCTTGAGGTCTCTTCCAGCCTGGTATTTTACACTCCCTCCTAAAGTCCGCGAATTTCTAGCATTTCGGTTCAGTCTATGATCAAGGCAGCCCTTCGCTTTCAACAACGGGGAAGCCGTTCCCAGTAACGCCTCTGCTCGGTGGTTTGGAACCAGTTGCGCTGTGGCCGTTGTCTATGCGGCTGCTCCGTGTTGGGAAGGACCGGTTGGAAGGTAGGAAAGAAGATAAACCGACTGTTCTCACCAGGAACCACCGCACCCGGAGGGATGAAACCGCTCCCGGCGGGGCGGAGCCGGGCGGGGGCCGGGGTGGGGAGCAGAGACGAGAGCGGAACCGGGAACGGAGCGAAGCGGCTCCAGCGACCGCCGATTCCCGCAGGAGGCGGCTGCAGCCGTGCCCCGGTAAGTGCCGCCACCGACATTCCCGACCCCCAGCATCCCGCTTCCCAGCCCCGAGCAGCTCTGAGACACCCTCTACGGGCAGCGTGGTCGGGCAGGACCCCAGCAGGGTCCCCTCGGCAGGTCCTGTATCTCCCACCCCCCGCCCAGTTCTACCTGCACCCCCGACTTCTTCCCTACTGCCAGGCAGACCCCTGTGTCTGGCAGGACCCCCAGCCCCGGGCAGATTCAGGGGTAGATGCTCTCTCCAGTATCTTTGAGGTTTTATTCCCCTCTGAGTGGCTGCAGTTTTTGCACCTCAGGGATTTGGGGGTTTGCCCCCTGGCATTTGTGGTTTTGCCTCTTAGAATTTGGGGGTTTTGCCCTCCGGGGGTGTGGCACTCTGGGGCAAGGGGTTTGCACCCTGGAGGCTGGTGGTTTTTGCAAGCAAGGATTGGGATTTTTGTGTGTCATCCCCCCCCGAGTTTGGGGTGTGGGACCCCAGCTGATTCTCTCCCCTACTGCTGATGGGCATTCCTGTGTTTTCTGTGAGGGTTTAACTTTGCCTGAGGTTTTAGTGCTGGGAGCATGCTTCAGGCTCTACTTGCTCCTCAGAGGAGGGGTTGCAATGGACTTGCTGTTGTATCCAAGAGCTGGCACTCCTGCTGGGGGGACACCTTAAAGGGCAACCTGCTGTACTGTCTCATAGGTCCTGCAATGGGCTAGAAGCCATCACCCTCACCCAGCCACACTGGTAGCAGCTCTGTGGGATGGGATCTTGTAAACCCCTTGTACCCTGATGCTGGCCAAAGCACCCCACATCCCATTCACCTCAGATGCTTCAAGCAGTCTGGCTGTGTTCAGTTTGGAAGGTGAGGACAGCATGTTTTGCTGGATTTCCAGACCTGGGGCTGCTTAGCTATCAGAGAGGTTGTAGAAGCTGGTTTATTTTGATTTGGAAGTAGAATAAGACCCTTTGAGTCCTGAGAAATGCTGCCCTTTAAATGGTTGGAGGAGAAGGGAGGGAGAGAAGGAAAGTGAGTGCAAAGTCTGTCTTGCTGTGTGGCCTCTTCGAATGTACAGGTGGAAGCATCCCCAGGGAGGTTCCTCCTTTATCACTGCACATCACCCTGCAAAGCAATGTGCTGCCTGACAAATTATGGAACTGCTGCTCTCTGGGCTCCTGGCAGAAGGGAGGAGGGGAGGGGAATGTGTTTTGAGGTCCTGGGGCAGGTCCTTTTGCTTGCTGTCCTGCACTGATTCATACTTGGTTTAGTGGGGGAGCAGTCTGGCAGCAAATATCATTCCAATTTTCATAATTTTCATGTGCAGTCAACCTTGAGATTGCAGAGGTTTGGTGGCTTTTTTTCCTCCCCTGCCACCAAAATATATAGCTTAGAGATGAAATTAACCTTTAACTTGGAATTTGTCTGCTGAATAAATTAAGTCAAACTTTCTGTATATTAAAAGAGAACTGCTGAAATGATGGAGTTGCTTTGCTCAGGCAGCTCGAGAGTAGAATCTACCCCATCAGTGTTTGAGGGGAGGCAGAACTGCGATGTCCAAATAAAAGCAATGTAAACCCTAAGGCATCTGAGATCCCCAGGAAACCTGGGATGATCCACATCATAGTACAACTGGGAATGTATCCCATTGATTTAAGAGGGTTCCTTGCAGGAAATGAAAGACTGAGGATTAAAGAAAACACTGTGCTCTATCACCAGTGTGACCACACAAGCCGCTGTCGCTCATAAGAGAATTTACGCTCTCCAATATTTCAGTTGTGGAAGTCCATCCCTGGGAAGGATGGCACATCCTGCTTTGTTCCAAAGATTTCCAGAGATGTTAGGATTGTGTCATCCCCTGCTTTCCTGTTTTAGCTGTTATCCAGGTGGTTCAGCAGCAGCACTTCTCAGCAAAAGATGAGTTGCTGCTGCCCAGCCAGAAGGAAAAAAGATGAGAGCCTTCAAGCTAGGGTGCCTGGCTGGGACAAAGACCATGGATGAGCTTCCAGGGACTCTTTGCTTGGAGACCTTTGGAAAGGAACAAGGAACAGCCAGGCTCTATTGCCTGCACCTTGAATCCAAACCTCCTGTTTCAAGCATCCATTAACCTCTTCTTTTTGCCGAATATTTGTTACTGGATAAATTGTGGAGGTTGAATGAGGAGACTAGCACTTCCAGTCCCACACCTGTTCTTGTGTTGACCAAAAGCCAGTATGATGTGAGAGTTTCTCGAGTGTTTCTTCAGCATGGGCACCTTAGTTTCCTGTAATTGTGCATCATTGTGTCACTCTCCAGAATATATCCAGCATAAGGATCCTGTTAGTTTCTCTTGAGAAGACCTTTTAACCCAGACTGGTGGCTAAGATGGTGCTGGAGTAGCACAGAGAGCTAGCAAAGGCAAAATAATAGCTGTGCTCTAGTTTTACTTCAAGGTTGCGTGCAGGGTGTCTTCTCAGAGCAGTACCAGAGGAACATGGAGTAAGTAAGGATCTGCTCTAATTAGAGGAGCTGTACTGGCTCATACTTAACAACCACGGGACATAGATGTTCTTTGCAGGAGGTGGACGATGTGGCTTCTAATCCTTCTCATTTCAGTGTTCCATCTAAACCACCCAAACAGTGAATCCAGTGTTCTCTGCTCTGATTATTGAAGACCATAGACCAGAAAGTTTGACATTGATTCTTCTAAACCTTAGGACCAGATTTTTTTTTTTAACCTTAAAATTTGCCAGTGATTTTTTCAAACCACTGATTCTTCATTAAAACTAATTTTTGCTGTTTGTGTCTTCAGAGTGCTTCTGGGAGAACCTAGAGCTGACTGCATGGTGTTCATGTGCTTGAACTGGTTAGAGGTCAGCTTGAGGTGGAAATTGGAGAACTGTTTCCAGGCCTTGCAGAAGTGCCAGAGGTATAAGGACACCAGCATTTTACAGACGATATGGGAGATAGTAGGTGACCAGATGAGCTGGAAGGTGGATGTGGACCTTGTAATGGGCTTTGTAAATGGCAGGTCCTGCAGCTTGGCTGCGTGGCCATGCTTTGTCACTGCATGGTTTTGCCAGCCCGCAGCTGCTGTGCCATCTGCATGGACCATGCAGGGAGAAGAGTGGGCTGAGCGATTTTTCTGCCAGGCGCTGTGGCTGTGTTGAAATCAAACTGTTCTGCCGGAGCTCATCCAGTTTGGTGACAATCCTCAGAGGAGCTGTTAGAAAGAGCGGCACAGATTATCCTCTTTCCTGTCAATAACATGAGAGCTGGGGACAGGATTTTCCATTTTGTTTCCAAGGAGCATTACCAGGATCTGAAATGTTGTCCAAGGAACATTTTTCTTAAGACTGATGTACTTAAGGCACCCTGTAAACTTCTAGCAGCTCCTGCTGGGGTACTTTGCACAGAGCTGGATGTCCAGTGAACCTGGCTCCTCTCAGCACTGGAGGAGCAGAACTCCAGGTCTCAGTCAGCAAGTCCCAGCTCTGGTGAGAAGGGGCAAAGGAGGACCTTTCTTTCTTCATTTTTTTTCCCCTAAATGGCTTTAAGTAAACAGTAGCCATAAATCACTGATGGAGATTGTGTAGATATTTGCAGGTGAAACAAAGTCTAATGAGGGCTTCAAGGATAAGCCCTGGCTTAAAAGAATTGTAGAAGAGCTTTTATGAGGCGAGGTGAGTGTTAAAGTGGAAGGAGAAACACAACTGTGAAATCATGGTGCTTGGGGAAGAGGGAGAGAACCTAATCTCCTCATTTCAACCCGTTTTCCTATCTAAAGCAGCAGGCTCTGAGCTGGCTGTTACTGCTCAGGAGGAAGGTCTTTGGATAGCAACAGGCAGTCCCATGGAAAGGTCAGCATGGTGCTAAGTGCCAATCAAAAGCAGCAAACCATGTTAAGGATTGTTATGGAAAGGAAGCTGGGCAAAGCAGAGAGCATCGTTATGCCTTACACGGATGCACTGTGCATTTACTCCTTGCAAGTTCTTTGCAGTTTTGGTCCATCGCAGAGGCTCAGAAGAGCAGGAGGGATGGTCGAGAGTCCTAAGTCACTTCTGACCAAGCTGGCAAAGGCTCCACAGCTTGACCAAGAGATTACAAGAGACCAAGAGGGGTCTGGGGCTTATGACAGAGACGAAGGAGCCCACCAGTGGCATTGAGAGTGTGGATGGGGATTACTTGCATGATGTCTCTTCCAATACAAGGAACAGAGGACATCAAGTGAAGCTACATGGTGACAGGATTAAAACAAGCAAAAAGAGTAACTTCTTTGTGGAAGTTGTTACTAAGGAGGCCATGGATGCAAGAAGTTTCTGTGGGCCAAAGGGGAAACAGGACAATTAATGACTTACAAGTCCTTGAAATAATCTTTAGAGGTAGTTCAGGATCATAAGGTGCTGGAAGGGAAATCAGGTATTGGGGATATGTTGTTCTTATAATCCCCCAAAGGCAAAGCCTGCCCACTGGGAGATAAGGCATGCTGGACTACAAGGACATGAAGCCTGACCCGCTAAGCCTAACTGCCCACACTGCGCTCTGTAGTGATGCTTGAGGATGTGGGACTGACCTGAGGGTGTTGTGGCAGCACAGCCCAGTCCCAGGAAAAGCAGTGGTGTTCAAAGGTAGCAATTTGATGGCTGAAATTCTGGTATAGTTTTTATTTCCCAACAAGTTTTTCCTTTAGCGTTCCCGTTAACCACACCGGAGAATTTTGAACTGCTGGGATGTCATCAGCCCAGCATTTAGGGGTACAGTTCTCCCCCCGTACTGGGCACTGGTAGGGCCTCCCCTCAAGTACTGGGGGTAGTTCTGAGTTCCTCACTTCAAGAAAGAGATTGAGGTGCTGGAGTGGGTCCAGAGGAGCAATGAGAATGATGAAGGGACTGTAGGGAAAGTCTGAGGAGGAGAGGGTGAGGGAGCTCCAAGTGTCTAGCCTGGACAAGAAGAGACTCAAGCGGGACCTTATTACTCTCTGTAACTACCTGAAGAGAAGTTGTAGACATGTGGGGGTCTGGTTCTTCTCCCAGGCAACTGGTGACAGGATGAGGGCAGGGTCTCAAGCTGCACTAGGGGAGTTTTAGGTTGGATGTTAAGAAGCACTTCCTCATTAAAAGGGTGATCAGATGTTGGAGTGGACTGGCCAGGGGGGTGGTGGTGGAGTCCCCGTACCTGGAGATGTTTAAGAAAAGAATGGACATGGCCCCGGTCTAGGTGATCGTGGTGATGTTAGGTCATAGGCTGGGCTGGATGATCTCAGAGGTCTTTTCCAGCCTCAGTAATTCTGTGATTCCCGCCTATTCCCATGCACGTATGACACCACTCCATTAGAGGCTGGGAACTGAGCTGTGGGCATAAGAGGGTGAGTGTCCTCCACCAGAAAGTCCCCCATTATGGAGGTGTGAGCACTCTGTTCCAGGTGGGCACAGAAGGAGACAAGAGTCTGAGGTCACTGCTGCTGCACTTGAGATACCTGCCTTTCTTGCTTACTTGCACTTAGCCACCTGTGTGGCTGCTGGCAGCTCTTCATAGCCATTCGGGCTGCAGGATGGAGATGCAGACCATAGTAGTAAAAACCTCTTCAGAGGCTAAGAAAGTACCAGGGCAAGCCCAGGGCAGAGCACACAGGGGACATGAAAGCAGGCAGCCTCTCCTGGTCTGTGGGTGGCAAGGTGGTAATGAAGAACACAGAATTGTAAAATGGTTGACTCTCTTCTGACCAAACCCATCCTTTATCACAGAATCATTAGAGATTGGAAGAGACCTCAAAAGATCATCTACTCCAATCCCCCTGCCACACCAGGATCACCTAGACCAAGTCACGCAGGAATCCACTCTCCGTGTTTTGTGAGATGGCAGGAGTTCAGTGGGATTTAACAAAGATGCTTCAATTTGGGATTTTGGTTGCTTCCTTGTTCTCTCTCTGCTCTCAGAATTCTTTAAAATGTGTTTATTTATTTTCTATTTATTTGTGTGCTTAGTTTATTTTTATTTTAATATTGGGTTTTTTCCTATCATGCTTCACATGATGATGCATTTCATTCACAGGAGACCTTTTAGTTGCCATGAAGATCTTCAGCCACTGCTGCACATCTATCCTCACCCTCAGGATTTCAGACTCTTCTAATGGACCAATAATCATGGGGCAGTGATGGCACAGATGGAGCAAGGTGTGTTCTTGAAGTAAATGAAACCTGACTCTTATTTCTCTGCTTCCTTCCATAGATCTACAAGTCATTATTTATTAAATTCCTTATTAAAGTCCTTATTTATTTTTCCTAACATATCCTCCCTTTCAGATTTGAACAGTGGGAAGATGCTCATGGACAAAAATGAATCTTGGTTCTCTAATTTCTCCTCCTTTGTGAAAGGAGGCAACAGCTGGGCAGGGATTGGCCTTCAGGAGGTGGTTATTGGGTTGATACTAACCCTCATTGACTTGATCACACTCCTGGGAAACACAGTTGTCTTCATCTGCCCGGTGGTGGAAAAGAGGCTGCGCACCGTCACCTACATGTTTATCATGTCCTTGGCCATGGCAGACTTCCTCGTGGCTTGTCTTGTCATGCCTTTTAGGTAAGAGGAGCTTGCAAGGTCAGATCAGAATGTGGAGGGGGGGGAGGTGCAGGGTCATTTCTCCAAGCTCAGCAGCCACTCTTTGAGCAGGGCTGGCTAGAAGTTCTCTTCCTATGTGTAGGGCTGGGCTCTCCAAAGAGCTGAACTGTGAGTCAATGTTTATGTGTGTTCTGTGCCTCAGTTTCCCTACCCTTTGCAATGGAGTCCCCTTACAGTGCGTCGAGAGAGACTTCCCAACAGTATTTTACTTGTTGGGTAATGGGGACCCTGGTTGCTCATCTGAACTGGCTCTTCAGCTTTTCAGGTGGCTCCAGTGCAACAGGTCCCCTCTTCCAGAAATACCTCTGCATTGCACATGAAGCCAATGTGGCTGCTGCATGATTTTGCATGCTCTGAGTGTTTGGAGGATGTGGGGTGAGGGCTGCCTCTGGTGTGTCAGCATTCAGCCCAACGACTGCATTGACCCTAAAAGAATTTCTAAGGTAGAGCTAATCACGGAGAATATTTTCCCTTCATTTTAATTAGCCAAGAGTGATTTTAAGTCAGTGACCTTAAATTCAGTGCTGTGAATTTAACACTTATTTAACCTTATCTTTTATATTCTGATAGTGGGAGTGAGACAAAAAAGTTCCTTACTGGCCACTTGGGATGATTATAAGGCTCTGGTTAGAGGATGTGGGGATGCAAATAGAAAGCCAAGGCCTCCTTGGACTTAAACCTTGCAAGAGAGGTCAAGGGCAACAAAATGGGCTTCTTCTAATTCATTGCAGGTAAAACTAAAACTAGAGGCAATGAAGGCCCCCTGCTGAGTGAGGTGGGTGCCCTGGAGACAGAGGATGCAGAGAAAGCTTCTGTACTTCAGGGGGCTGTCTTGATATCAAGCCCCAGACTGCTGAGATCCCAGAGGATGTTGAGACAAGAGAGAAGTTTGCCCTGGTTGATGAGGACTGGGTTAGGGATAAGTTGAGTGAACTGGATGTGCACAAATCCATGGGCCCAGATGGGATGCACCCGTGAGTACTAAGGGAGACAGCAGAACTCATTGCTGAGCCACTCTCCATCATGTTTTCTAAGTCATGGGGAGCAGGAGAGGTGCCTGGGAACTGGAGGATAGCAAATGTCACTCCAATCTTCAAAAAGGGTAAGAAGGAGGACCCACGTAACTGTAGACTGGTCAGCCTCATCTCCATCCCAGGAAAGGTGATGGATCACTTTGCTCTAGAGGCTGTCTCCACACACATCAAGGACAGGAGGGTCATTAGGAACAGTCAGCATGGCTTCACAAAGGGGAGGTCATGCTTGGGCAAACTGATAGCCTTTTATGAGGGCATAACCAGATGGGTAGATGATGGCAGAGCGGTGGATGTGGTCTATCTTGACTTCAGTAAAGCATTTGACAGAGTCACCCATAGCATCCTCGCAGCAGTGTGGACTAGACAATTGGGTAGTGAGGTGGATCATTAACAGGCTGCAGGATAGAAGTCAGAGAGTAGTGGCCAGTGGGACAGAGTCTAGGTAGAGGCCTGTATCTAGTGGAGTGCCCCATGGGTCGGTACTGGGACCAGTCCCGTTCAATCTAGTCATTGATGACTTGGATGAGGGATTAGGGTGCACTGTCCTCATGTGGTAAGGAATGGACCTTGCTGATGTCATTAGGTGGTCTTCACCCTGGTGATGGAGTGGCCATTGTTTCATATCTTTCCCACCATCTTGGATTCTTGTCTATGTTGCTCTTTGAACTGCAGTTTCCTCCTGAGCTGGGTGTTAGCATCCACAAAAGAGAAGGAAAAGAAATGATCTCAGGAGCCAGCTTGGCTGAGGTAAACATGGTGGAAACTAAAACCAAGGTTGCTGCCTGGTACCTTAATTTTGTGACACTTTTGTTTCATCCCTGGTTTGGCTTGTTTGCAGCAGCAGTTCAGCTGTGCTTGGTGTGTCATTTGGGTATTCCAGCCAGACCAGTTGTTTCCAGGCTGACTATGTTTGTGTACTTCTGCAAACAGAAGAGAAACACTGAGGTGACTTCTCTTCTGCTCATACAGTGGTTTATTTGGGTCTTTATTATTCCTCTTTAACCAGCATCATTTCCAAGCTGCCAAGGCCTTTTACATCACAGGAGAAGGGACAGCTATCTTCTAGCCTGTGCTCTGCTAGAGCAGGAGCATCTCACCAGAGATGAGTGCTGAGGAATGCCAGGGACCTAATCAGCTGGGATCTGTCTGCAGGGCTCTTCATGACAGCAGCGTGGTCCACTCCTGGAAGGCCATGGTTCTCACCACAGGCTGTGCAGCAGCTCTGGAAGTAAAATCTTATGAGGAGTGTCAACAAGGAAGCCAAATCACAGAACACTGGGGATTGGAAGGGAACTCGAAAGATCATCTAGTCCAATTCCCCTGCTATTGGACCCGTGCTACATCCTGTATCTCTGTTGTTTCTCACTGGAGGCCAGCCAGTGAAGGGACAGCTTCTGCTGTCCTTTAACATTTGCTTGAATATTTGTATAGCATCATGCATCACAAAACTCTGCTGGGGCCCCTCAGCAATACCGTACCCACCTCCAGCAGTTGCTGTGCTCTAGAACAATCTCCACAAGTTGTTTTAATGAATCACTGCTAATTAAATGCAGAGCAGGAGCTGGTTTTGAGCTCCTCTGACATCAAGTTGACTCTTGCTTTTGCTGGAGAGCAGAGCCCACCTGAGCTCACTCCAGTGAGCCGGCTGTGCTTTCCCTGTACTCAACCTGCCAGCTGTGGGTTAGAGGATAATTAAAGCTTTGCAGTAGGTAGTTACTCAGCCTTTCACATCCAATTCACACACTGGTTATTTCAGCAGGAGTTGAGGAAAGCTGGTGAAAGAAAGTACAAGCAAATGGCATCTAATTGGATGCTATGGAAACTTGCATCAGCCTTCCTACAGCTGCCATATGTTCCTTCCTTTGCTGCTCACTTCCTATAGGCCCCTCTCGACTTTCTTGCAAACAATTTTGGCATGAAGTCTGCTTTTTGCTGGTGCATTCGCCTTGGTGAGCTGTACGGTGTACAAGCTGTGTATGCTTCCTCCTAGGAGCTCTCTGGGGTTTTTTTTAACTAGGGGTCAAAACCCTCTAGTTTTGAAGAAGACCAGATGGAGAGTGAGTTTCTTAGAGGAGGAAGCATCTTCCATTCCCCAGGATTTGAGGAGATCTCATAGAAATCTGTGCTGCATAGGTGACTGCAACAGCTGTGATAAACAAAACCGTGCTGATGTAGGGTTGGGGACCCTTGAGAAAAAAGCAGTCCTCTCAAGGCAGCCCCTTAGGATGCAGGCAAGAAGCATAGCTTTGGTCTTCTTCAGCCAGGCCCCACTGTGTGTGTTATTGCCTTGGGTTGCACTTTGAGGATGAGTCTCTGCTGTCTAACTGTCCTGCACACCCATCTTTAGCACCGCTGCGTTAATATATGGCGTTGCCTCCGAGGAGTCTTCAGGAAATGCATGAAGTTAGTCCTTCTAGCTTTGATTTCTACCCATTTTCTCTCACAGTATCATCTACGAGGTGACAGGGATGTGGTTGTTCGGGAAGCTGTTCTGCAAAGTCTGGATCTCTTTCGATGTCATGTTCTGCACTGCATCCATCGTCACGCTGTGCTTCATTAGCCTGGACAGATACTGCTCTGTGGTGACCCCATACTACTATTCAAGAAGGATGTCCCGTGGCAGGTGAGTGTTGTTGCTCCTTACTTGGGGTCCCTTCAAATTTTCCTTTGGCCACAGCCCAATGTTGACTCAGGACCAAAAGAGCCATTGACAGTGGCTGCCCAAGAAGACAGTGAAGTGGCAACAGGCTCCACATCCTTTAAAACTTTGCAGGACGTTTTTAATGTGGTGCTGGAGAAGGGGAGAATGCAGCTGAGCTGGTCTGAAGGATCTCCTGAGAAAGTACATTTTGAGCTATGATGGGTCACAAAATGGGGTAGAAACCAGCGAAGTGAACGGATTGCACCTACAACTTCTGCCCTTTGCAGGTATTCGATGGAATTTCCCCAAGGACTAGCGAAATGACACCCAGAAGGAGGCACTTAGCAGGTATTGCCTATCCTAGACACTCAGTATTTTCTGAAGTGATTTTCTTGGAGTAAGAGTAGCAAACACTGGGTAAGTTTGAAGATCCTGTTCAGATTTCAAGTGAGGCATTGAAATGAAGACTGCAAGAAGTTGAAGCCTGTCTGAGGGTAGCCAGAGAAGATGCTGCAGTTGCAAGGTGCTTTACAGGGTGGGATTCAGGGTATTTTGAGGATGTTTTATCACTCTGCAGCTCTTGCTGCGCATGACCTGTGGAGGCTGGGCAGTCGCCAAAACGACTGGAGGGCTGCACAGCATTCTGTGTCACAGAGCAAAGACTGCATGGTGCTGAGGATCTGGAGTCCATCAGCTGCACTCCTGTTGCTCCTCAGGGGGTAATATAATGGCCAGATATAAAAGCTGAAACCAAATCATTCCATGATTTTGGTTGGAATGGATCTTAAAGATCATCTAGTTCCAATCCCCTGTCATGGACTGGGACACTTGTCATTAGATCAAGTTGCCCAAAGCCCCATCCAACCTGGTGTTGAACACTTCTGAGGATGGAGCAGCTACAGCCTCCCTTGACAATCTGTTCCAGTGCCTCAGCACCCTCTCAGGGAGGAATTTCTTTCTAAAATCTAATCTAAATCTCCTCCTCTGTCAGTGTGAAACCTCATCCTGTCACTAGGAACTCTGACCAAGAGTCTCTCCCATCTTTCCTGTGGGCCTCCTTTAAGTACTGAAAGGCCACTGTAAGAAAAAATTAGTAGAAAAATCGACGTGATGAAGTTTTAAAGCAAACAAACAAAGAAGCCTCCAAACACTACTCCTCTTCAAAACCTTCCCTGCTCCTTTCTTCCAGCCAGCTCTGAGCATCCATTACACTGGCCCGAACTCTGCAAACCCCATTACCCTCTCGATCGCTGTTCGCGGATGGACTCGTCGTACCCCAGCCTCTTCCCTTCTCCAGGCCCTGTGGGACTGCTGAGCAGTGATTTCCCACGCAGGTTACCATGGGGATTGAGTCGCACTGGTTGTTCTCAACACAAATTACTCAGACCCTCCCTCTCTGACTCTTTCCTTCTGCAGATGCATCGTGATGACCTGCATGGTCTGGGTCTACTCCTCCCTCATCTCCTTCCTTCCTGTCATGCAAGGCTGGAATGAGATTCCCGGGGTGGACTTTGATGCAGGCAGAGAATGCATCTTTGTCACCAACTGGATTTTTGCCATTGTGGCCTCTGCTCTGGCTTTTTTCGTCCCCTTCATGGTCATGTGCAGCATGTATTACTTCATCTATCGAGCCTCACGGCTAAAAGCCACCCGTATCATGGCTCAGACCCTGGAGATCCACTACCACCCCAACAGCAAGCGGCAGAACCACCTGCAGCTGGAAAACAAGACCACACGGACCATTAGCATCATCATTTCAGTCTTTGTGCTGTGCTGGCTGCCGTACTTCGTTCTGAACGTCTGGCTCGCTGCCAGAGGGACCGACTCTGCGAGCACGGTCTTGGTTGACACCTTCAAGATTATCACTTGGTTAGGGTATTGCAACTCCACCATCAACCCCATGCTCTACGCTTTCCTGAACCGGGACTTCCAAAGGGCCCTGAAGAAGCTGCTCATTTGCAGGCACAGGTCACAGGTGGACATTGGAGAAGACATGGTTTCCATAGCCACGTTTTCTAAGACTGCTCCAGACCTAGAGTACAGCATCACCGTGCCAGTGCCCAGCGGCGCCCTGAAAGGCAAACCCAAGCAATAGGGATTCAGAATCAGGTGCAGGAGGTGGCGGTGCAGAAAGTGCCAGAGAACATGCTAATGGAAAAATGATGGGTAGGAAAACAGGGGAAGGAGTGGCTGGGACTTTACAACTTGGGGCACAGGGCAAAGCTGCAGTTCTTTATCCTCCACTGTTTCAGAAATGACAAACCCTGATATATTTTAGGGGCAATTTATTATGACTGACGGAGCTAATTCCTTCCTGGGTAATTATTTTTTTAATGAGCATCTCTGAAGACAAACTCAATCTTCATGCTGGGGGTGGGGGGGAAAAAAGTCAGTATGATAATGTGAACTTTGTGTACATCACATCCTGGTGATCAGTGGTGTAAGGTGAGGCAGTTTCTTTATCTGGTCACTGTAGCTCTTGCCTTGCAGCTTGCATTGCAAATCCAGTCCGTGGGAGCTCAGGAGGTAGAGGGGTGGGCAAAGAGCAGAGGTCACATCACAAAGGCATCACTGCAGTCTGGGCTGAGGCTCAGGGTTCAACTGAGTCACTTCTTAAATATTGAGAGGTTCAGAGCTTTCAGTGGCTGTCTGTGAATTATCTGTGAGTTTCCTTATTAATTCTGGAAGGGAACATCCTATGGGACAGGCCCCAGGAAATGAACAACCCTTGCTGTAACACTGAGAGTCGCCCAGGGGGTTCAGAGGGGGCTACAAGTGACCAAGACTAGACAAAAAAGGGGTGTGAAAGGGAATGATTTCTTTCTCATGTATTTTGCACTGTGATGTCTATGCCTTGATGCTGTGAGTGCACTAGAGTACTGTTGGGCTACAGAGCCATAAAAAAAAGATGACAAATGGGAATGATTATTTTCATTATTCACAATTGCTTGTCTGGGTTTCAAACAGCATCGAGCAGCACCAGGTCCCTGCAGGCAGGACACAGAGTACCTCCAGTGAAGGATTGGAAAGGCAGGTCTGTGCCTGAACACCTTTGCAGCATCCCGACAGGAGATAAAAGCAGGACCCAAACCCCTGGGATCCAAGTGATTCTGTAGCAGTCACCTGAGAGCTGGTGACTGCTCAGACAACAGCCATCACTTCCCTCCCCCATGGTTCTGGGGGTGTCACGTGCTGGTTTACACAGGAAGAGTCACCACATCAATCTTCTGTGGATATGATGGTTTCTAAAACAGCTTTTTCTGAGTGCTCAATCACCTACTTGGGACCAGCAAGTCTTCTGCAGCCTGGAAAGCAGAAAAATATCCAGGCCAACATACAGTGCTAAAACGACTGGCCTGAGGTACTCAGAGGAGTGATGAATGTACCTTTGTTAGCAGACAGAAGGAAAAACATGGAGTAGTGGAAGTCCCAAGTCTTCTGGCTCTTCCAGCTGAAAGGTAGTGGAGAACTGTCCCCACAGGGTTAGCAAAAATCAAGTAGCTACTGCCTGGAACAGTCCAGGTACTGAAGGCACTGGTACCACAGTCAGAAGTCCTCTCTCGAGAGCTTGGTAGAATTCTTGCTTCTGCCACTCCATTGATTTTGATAAAGCCAGACAAGGGCTGTGATTCAGGCCCAAGAGCTATGGGGAGAAGGGAGCTGAGGACTGTATGGACGTGCACCACCCAGGGTAGGACCTGTACGTGCTTTTGAGGAGAAGGGTTACGTCCCAGCATGCACAGACACACCTGATGTGAGCACTTAAATCCATTTCGGGTACTGAAACGCTGCAGCAGCGCCCTCAGAAAACTCAGCTGCTGACATCCAGCACACACACAGCAAGTTAAAAATACCACCTGCTTAGTTTTCTGTGCTCCATCTACAATTGCTGAACTGGCAGGGAAGCCAGAGAGGTTTCAAACGTGGCCATCTAACTGTGTCTTTATAGCTTGTGCTCACATGGAAATGGGAGAGGACACACTTCACAGTCTTCTGTTTTAACTAGGCAATACAGTTCTTTTTCTGACCAAATACTCACTGCAGCACTTGGGCTTCAACTGGACAACCAGTACCTAGGAGCTGGCCAAGAGGACAAGAAAAGCCACCTCTGTAAGCCACTCCTGCCTTATTGGAAGGCTGCAGCGATAGCTGGGTTAACCGCCAGCTGCAGTGTCACAATCACAACAGGAGTTGGAAGGGATGTGCAGAGGTCATCAAGCTCATCCCAGCATTAGTGAGAGCACATTACACAAGCAAGCAGCAAGCAGCTTTTGAATTTCTGAAGGAGACTCCACTAACTCTCCGGGCAGTCTGTTCCAGTGCTTTGTCACCTTCAAAATTTTCCTCGTCTAAATGAAACTTCCCGTGTTCCAGCTTGTGTGCTTTGCCCCTTGGCCTTGTCACACCACAGTAGAGTGATTCCCAGAAGGATCAGAATTCAGCATCTACAGCCTCAAGCTGCACCAGAGGAGGCTTAGCCTGGACATAAGGAAACATTCTTTCAGTAAAAGAAATTGGAACAGTGAAATCGGAACAGCCTGCCCACACTGGTGGTTGAGTCACCACTCCTGGATGTGTTTAAAGATCATTTAGATGCGGTGCTTAAAGATACAGTCTAGTGGTGAACTTGACAGAGCAGGGTTACTGGTTGGACTTGATGATCTCAAGGGTCTTTTCCAACCTGAATGAGTCTATGATCTTTTTAAGAAACCCATTTCAGAGCCTACAGCTCCAAACACATCAGCCTGTAAGAGGAAAATGCATTTATGCAAAACCAGTTGTAACAGCATAAGTTAGAGATTGCCTCTGTCGTCTGTTCCCTCTAGAGAGTGCAGGTTTCTTCTTTCTTCAGACAGTATCTCACTCCCAAGCAGCACAGTCATCTCTGCACCACCACTTGCACTGCACCTTGAGACATGAAAAATCATAGAATCATCAGGGATTGGAAGGGACTCCAAAAGCTCATCTAGTCTAATCCCCCTGCCAGAGCAGGCTCACCTCACTGGAGAAGCCATGGAATCAGAATCATTCAGGGTTGGAAGGAACAATCATCCAGTTCCAACTCCCCCAGCACAGGCAGGGACACCCCACCCTAAAGAAGGCTGGCCAGAGCCCCATCCAGCCTGGCCTTAAACACCTCCAGGGACTGGGCTCTGGGGCAAGTTCCACAAACACAGAGCCCATCCTCCTGTCCCAGCTGCACCGAGCACCGAGGCAGACTTCGAACAGGAGCAACTACCAGTCTGTTTAATTTCTTTATAAATAAAAAAGTTTATTAAATCATTTAGACTTGAAAGAAGTCACAATAATTAATGCACTCAACAATTATAGCAAGTGCATCCTGTACACCACCAACCCGAACGGATTGATCTGTATTTTATAAATAAAAATTAACATATTTACAAGGAGAAACAAAAGCGTGGCATTAGGCAGTTCAATTAGCAGATTACACAAAGGCCTACCAGTTGATTTCTTTTAAAAAGTACAAATCTACAAGATTACATACGACATGTATGACTTCATTAGGTTTAAATTTTCAGAATCACAACGTTCTCGTACATGTTTTTCACTATGGCTCTTCCAACCATTGCCTAAAAGAACCCCTTTTCAATGGCAAAAAGTTCCTTTTTCTTCTCTACAGGTTTCTCTGTATAAAATGCATTCCCTAAGACACACTACAGTGCAGAAGGATGAAATGGCTTCCTCTTAACGAGTGGCTATGGACAGTGACAATATGTACAACTGTGGTACTTTTTTGCTTTAAAAATAGTGCAGATTCCCAGTTTACCCACCAGGGACAAAAATGGAGTCAAAGTTCACTTCAAAATCATCTTCATTTCACCAAAGAGCAAGTGATCTGGGTAGACACTCACTAGGCTTAGAGACTGTAATTTGCTCTATAAAAATACAGTATTTGAATTCTATTTACATGTTACAGATCTCTCACTTAACCCAGCAAGCTGACCATTTACAAGCTTCAAAAAACCCCAACAACGCCCAGTAAAGCCAACAATGGAGCACGACATCGGTAAGCACAGTAGCTGGACCCATCCGCCTAGGAGAGCTAAGGTAAGAGAAACGCAATGTCAAAAGGGTGGTCACTGGCTTTCGTTCGCTGTCAGAGTAAACAAAAATCTGTCCAACACGTCTCATACATCAAGCGTGGCAAAAGAAGTTGAAGTAAACTATTTCCAGGAGAGACATTCTGCATCATAGGACCCTTCTGCTGAACAATCCTTGTAAGACCTGCCGAGTGGAAGAAGTGATCCTGAGGGTAGTTATTTGCTTGGTTGTCTGGAATGTTTATTTCCTGATAAACTCATTGTCCGTGACCTCTGCCTAAGCACTGGTTTTGGTGGGAGCTCCAAGTCTTCAAATACAGGGTTTTCTATGATTGCAGCAGCCTCTGGTCTTTCAGTGGGACTTGGAGAGAGCATTTCCTTCACCATGGTGTACTAAAAGAAAAAACATGCATTAAACAAGCCAACTCATAAATTCTTTCTTATTTACATGTTCCAACTTTAATTGTATGAACAAGCCCAAACCATCCCCCCCCCCTTCCCTTTTGACTAACTTGGGTACTACTGCACTGGCACAGTAGCTAGAAGTGCATTAAACATTTGAAAATTTACCACTGTGCATCTGATAATCTGTCTTTTACTGTCAAGGACCACATCAGCTTGGGAAATCCAATCTGCCCTAAGATTCAATAGTTATAAAACCTTCAAAGAATTTGTAATAAATAATGAAATACAAATGTATGGGTAATTTTTAGCTGCACACCGTTATTGTTCACATCAAATTAGATGTTTTTCTTTAAATATACAGTTTAATTATTTGTCCCAGATTTAGTCAGAATTAGTGTCCTGCTCCAGCTAAGCACAGCACATCCCATTCTGCCAGGAATCCTCAGCTGTAAAGCAAGAAAGGTTCTCCTTTAGCTGCAGGTCTGAAGCTGACATGAACACCTGAAAGCATCTCAGCTTTTTGTCAGCGTGTTTCAGTACATCACCTCTGCTTTAACTGCAAACACATCACTTTAAAGATCTGACTGAGAAGACAGCACTATTTGCTTTTATGGTTACCCACATGAGCTATCCTGATCCAGGTCCATACAGCCATGAAGCCTCCTACGGTCAAACTCTGCACTTTCTTAGTGAATATGGATTTGTTGCAAGAAATCATGTCAGGATGTGTGTGAAATAAACAACAGCAAGTGACAAGGAGAAGCCAGGTAACCCTGTCTAGGTTACTGGAGGTAAACTGTGTGACAAAAGCATCACTTTCCACATTACTGTAACCTTAATTACTTTGAAATGTAGAAAAGGGAGAAATCAATCTTAATACATAAGCTTTTTTCCCCCTAATCCATTTTCCACCTGTGAAGCAACCGCAAAGCAAATTTTTAAAGCTACAGTTGTTAAAGAAAAGGCTACAACTAATAGCATCAGCTCTACTTACCTCCTGTGCGTATTTCTGAGTGAACAGCGGTGGAAACTTCAAATTCCTAACATCACTTAAGGTCTGCAAAAATATAAGAACAGCATGTAACTTTTCCAAAGCATTACTTTTCAGCAGTATTTTACTGTATTATTCATCAAAAAGTATGTAAACTATGCAAAGAAACAGCCTGATGGAATCACAGAACATCAGGGATTGGAAGGGACCTCGAAAGATCATCTAGTCCCTAGAGGAAGGAGAACCTCTCTCGATTTGCTAACCACCCCCATTCTGATCCACCCCAGGATGCTGTTGGCTTTCTTGGCCACAAGGGCATACTGCTGGCTCATGGTCATCCTGCTGTCCACTAGGACCCCCAGGTCCCTTTCTCCTTCACTACTCTCCAACAGGTCAGTCCCCAACCTATACTGGTACCTGCGGTTGTTCTTGCCCAGATGCAAGGCTCTGCACTTGCCCTTGTTATAGTTCATTAATTTTAACCCCACCCAGCTCTCCAGGTCTCGCTGAACAGCAGCACAGTCTGATGGGGTGTCAGCCACTCCTCCCAGCTTTGTGTCATCAGCAAGCTTGCTGACAGTGCACTTAATCCTTCACCCAAGTCATTACTGAATAGATTGAATAGTACTGGTCCCAGCACTGACTCGTGGGGGAATCCACTAGATACAGGCCTCCAACTAGACTCTGTCCTATTGACCACTACTCTCTGGCTTAAAAAAAACCCAAACCTGTTTTCGTTTCTTAACCACTGAAGCAAGACAGTAAATTTGAAAAATCACAACATACTTAAATGGGCCAGTTACTGCTTTCCCGGAGTACACCGTTTCAAAAGCAGTTCCTGGGCAGATTTTGTGCATCCTTCCGAGGCAGCTGGTCTCAGGCAGTGCTCCTGCCACAACCAGCCCCTTGGCTCCATCTAGTGACAGCACCGTTCCACGCTCAGCCACACATCTTCTACTTCAGGCTACACCTCAAGAAATTCTGCAGCTGCCAGCAGGCCGTGACCCACTTTAGCACGTTCTTAGTGCAGAAGGGCGATATTTGGCGCTTCATTTCTTATAGGAAGTATGTCCTCTTACAAAAGCTTGAGCAAAATACAAGGTTTCTAAAGTTGTTATAGAACAACAGAAGAGTTAATGTTGGAAAAGACCTTTAAACAAAATCCAGTTCACTTACTCCACTGACAGTACAAATTGACCAGTTAATAGTGACGAGCAAGTCAAGCTCCTGTTAAAGAAAACTAAGTTTCATTACAATACAATGCTTCAAAAAACTGTTCCCCTTCTCTAAGAAGTGAGTCTGCACTTCGTGATCTGTTTGCAAACATTTAATTTGGAAATAAAGTGCACTGCCACAGACAAGGATAAGACACAAGCAAGTCTTTTGCTTGGCCTCTGGGGTTTTTCCCAGCTTTTTGTCACAGGCACCTAGAATTTGCTGGGCTGGCTGGTGAGGCAGAGCATGTTTTGCTTCAGCAAAGTAGTGCTAATGCTTGGCTGATGCCCATGAAAACTTCAGCTCACTAACTTGGAAACACCTACTGACGTAGCCAAACTCCAAAAACTTGGCAAAAAATATTACAGTAAGTTTTATGTCTCTTTTTTTACTTTGTTATTAAGTAAAATACCACAGTTATATGTAACTGTCACTCCAATTACTTGGTTTGCTTCTGTACTCAGACTAGAAAGTGCAATGGCAAAGCTTATAGTCACTGCTGCAGGAGACCTTGAGAGTGTAGGGTAGCTCTCTCTTTGGTATCTATCTCATTTAAACTGATTTTAATTAAGGAAACTGAAAGTAGTTTAAGTGCAAAAGGTTCAGCTGAAGTACTGTCCCTCCTCTTGTTGACTGCACTCTCTTGCACCACGAAAACCAGAGCATTTTAACGAAGATAATGCAACACCAGCACACACGAAGCATTTGGTCAGGCTGCACTCACTGTATGGTTCAAGCTGCTTCTTACAGCAAATGAGACTTTAACACACACACACCCCCCTCCAAGCATACATAAATGCTAAATACAAGTTACGACGACTCTTTCCTGCATAGGTCATGGTCACAATATAATAGAGGAAAAAACCTTTCTGGCTGTAACCCCCGTTTTCTCCGTGAACTTCTTCCTGAGCAAGGTGGATTTTGAGTGCTTTGATTCTGAACAGCAAATGCATCACCAAACCTCCCAAATTCACATTTGATGCAATGAAGGTCATCAGTTACTAGGAAGTTGAGTGAGACTCATAGCTAGGACTTACCATAGAAAAAGAATAGTAACTTTTCACTAAGTGCTTTGGGCGAAAAAGCACTGCAGATGCAAACAGATGGGGAAATAATAAAAATGCACAGCATGGTTCCAATTCTTGAATGAAAAACAAGCTGGTAGGCTTAAAGTCACAAGCTATATTTGTTGCTTGAGTTCTTGGATCTCCTAGTTCAATAGTTTCTCTTACTTGGCTTGACAACAGAGGAGCTTTGTGAAGAAATTAAGGCTTCAATTCAACTGCACACATTAAGAAGACTGCAATTTACTTGCAGTGATTCAGGGGGTCTGTACGAGGCTGATAAAGAAGTTGTGCTCCTAATTGCAAGGCTTTTTCAAAACCAGGAAGAACCTCTTGCAACTGTTTCAACCAAGTGAAGAGCTATTTTAAACAAATGATCAAACCAAACACAATTCAATACCATACGTACCCTGACCCGCTCCATCTGTGTGCTGAAAGGGTAAAGCAGCTCAAAGAGAATCAGTCCCAAAGAGAAGATATCTACTTTGTGTGAATAGGTGTTCCCACAGATCTGAAAAGTCAAAGTTAAGGTTAGGTCAATCCAGCTACTCTTTGTCTGTAATCATGTACAACATGAACACCCTCCTTTCAAGTCAGCTTATGGAAGTGACTGGCCCTGCGTGGAGCTGAAAGCTACAGAACAGGCACACTGGTAAAGCTCACCAAATGAACCTGAGTGAGCAAGACCCTGACAACCTGAGCAAGCAAGGTCCTGAACATCAACTCCCCTTTGCACACCCAACTGCAAAGCAAAGTGTTTCAACTTACTTAAAGCTCATGCACACTGCTTCCTTGCTCAGTGACAGGAATACTACATAGTTATCTTTCTATACTAGAAGCAAGAAAAATGATCACATCGAATTACAAGTCATTAACCACTTTTTTGCTAGAACAAATATATATTGCAAGATATTAATTGTGGAATTCAACTTAGCTCAAAACTCTAACCAGAAAGAATTTAATTTGATTGCAACAATTTACTATAAAAAGTGCCTGATCTTTGAGCTGTTGGGAATCCACGCGTCTTGCAGGCGCTACCAGATATAGCCTTAGGGTAGGGAGAACAAACCTGTTCTGGGCTCATGTAGAGTTTGGTCCCTACTTGTCCTGTGTGCCTGGCATAAGCTGGCATTGGAGTAAGTACCGATTCCTCCTCCTCATCTTGGTCCATGGCAGTTACCAATCCAAAATCCCCAACCTTTACTACGTCATCCATTGTGAAAAATATATTGGAAGGCTGCAAAGATAAACAGGTGAGAAGAGAAAATATGAAGGCATAAGCAATAAACAAGTCTGTATTTCAGTAGTTACAACACTTAGTCCTGATTCAGGTAAGCCTTGTTGTCAAGGCTCTCAGATAAGAGACGCAGCTTTTCAGGAAAGAGGAATTAGTGACTCCTTCCTTCCTGAAACTCAGGCTGCTCATTTTTTGCCATCCAGTAGGGGTGGACTATGCAGGTCATAAGAAAAACTCAACGGCTGTTGGGAACAGCACAGATAAGTTACCCAACACACCATCACATGGCAAATTCACACCAGATGCTGGAGTTCTGACTCTAATCTCTGAGAACTAAACTTGTTCACCATATTCCTAATCAGCAGATAGCACCTAATCTTAATGGTAAATTACAGATACTGAGGAAGTCTGAGAACAAAGTTTGCTTTTCGGTTGGTGCTGCAGAATTACAAGTTTATTTTTGATACAAGATCAGTAACTCTGCGATTCACAACAGCAGGAACAATCTGGCTTAACTCTGTTAGCTTGTTTGTCATGTACCACCACACCTGGTGTAACCTACTGATGAAAGGCACTGAATCATAATGCCTCTTGTTAATCATAGAATCACTCTGGTTTGGAAAGACTACCATTGAGTCCAACCATTAACCCAACTGTCCCAAAACCACCATTAAATCACATTCCTAAGCTCCAGATCTACATGATTATTAAACACATCCAGGAATGGCCATTCAAACCCCTCCCTGGACATCCTGTTCCAAGGCCTGAGGATCCTTTCAATATAGAAGTTTCTCCTAATGTCTAACCTAAAGCTTCCCTGTACAACTTGGTACATCTCCGTTGGTTTTTCAAGTGATGGGCATTCTGGCTGACAGAACAGCATACACTAAAAAAGTGATTATTTCTCTGAAGCATAGCCACTCCACCTCAGTCACAAATACAGACACACACACAGTTGTAGGGGAATAAGCAACAGGATTATGCACAGGGAAAGGGGTCAGGTGTGGTAAAGAGGCAGGTGGTGCTGGGCAAGCTCCTCTCAGATATCCTGGACTTTCAAGGCTGGGAGAACATGGTCCATTCTTTGTTGACATAAACTCTGAAACAGGAGGAGGCAGACAGATAGAGGGCAATATTTTTCCATGAGACGAAAGAACTACAAAGCTGACCTGTTTCAAAATCCATCTGACTTCCTCAATTAAAGACAAACCCACTCTGTGCAAGAGAGAAATATGACAGAAAAAAGGCTTCCTGGTTTTTTTTAAACAGACAGCTCCAAGATAAGCACTACAGAAATTATTGCATCTAACTTTTTAGTCCCACAGTGCCCACATCCTGCCTCTAAAACTGCCTTCTGAGACAGGTCTTATCTCCTGCTGTATTTTCCTGTCGTTAATGTCATGCTCTTTGGAGTCACAGCTCATTTAGTGCATAAAAGTTAGCATTCTGTGAACCCACAGCATTTCCAGTCTGTAGGATTAGTACAGCACTGACCCTCTGACTACACTCCCACATTGCCAAAAATTCTTGTGTCAGAATTTTAAAGCTCAAGGCACAAACATCTCCATTAGGGATTTGTATCCAGTTGCCTTGATCTCCATTCCCCTCCTCCAACAAACACACAAGAATCCACAAGATCTGTCTTGCTTCATGAAGCAAAAACTCAAGTCACAAAGGTTTATTTCTCATATTTCTCTGCACGAAAAGAGACTGCCTCTGAAGAGGCTGGCATACAGCTTCTACAAATTAAGGAGAACGGAGTCTGCTATCACAAACTGCCAGCAAAAAATAAGCCATTGAGACCACATTTGGAAAGGGTAAGTCGAAGGCTGACGCATACAATTTTCATTTCAGTCCAAAGAATACAACCATTCTCCAGTTTAGTTATCTTGCTGCTTGCACAAAGAAATATTTCAATCAGAATAAGAATTCTCATTTCTTTCAAAGATAGGAACAAGCCACTCACACATCTGTAAGGAAACTGTTTAATTCAGTTAATGCTGCAAAACATATCTAAGGCTGTTCCTGCAGTTCTATGAAATAAACTTCTTCTGAGCTGCTAAGTAGCAGCTTATACTGGGAACAACAGTAAATTCACTTGACAGACTTCTGTCCTGTACTTCATCATCTTGCCTACTTAAGTTCCTACCATCTTGTCATTACACTTTCCCTGATTAGCAGGAGCTTAATGAACGCATCTCAGTGCATTCAAGTGAGATCTTGAACCTGCTGATATTCATGCAGACAAATGTATTTTCACATGGTCAGAGTTTTACAGTTGCCAATGGGAGCAAGAACTGGCCTCTTGTATCAGCCCTAACTGACTCTTGCAAAGACAAAGTGGCTTTGTAGGTTATTTGCTTATTAATAGCACTGGCACAAATTTAGGGCTGCACGACCAATCTCAGGCAAATTACCAAACTGGGTGAGAGGTGTTTCTAGCTGCTCCTGAAAAAAAACAGTAAAAAAAGCCTGAACATACTGGCTGGTGTTCTGACCAAAAGTAACAGAGACAAATAAACCTCCAGGATCCAAGATTAACATCTATATGCATGTGGCAAGTTTTCTGAAGCTGGAAATTGTCATTCAGGGAATGCCTTTCCAACCAGTTTATCCCAAGTACACGAAGTAGTATTTCTCACTCAAATTACTGCCAATACTGAACTTTTAAGATGTTCCAAAAAATGCTACACGTCTGCAGATTAGGACTAATCTAGCTGAGGATTTGCTTGGATGGGTTCATGAGTTTTTCTAGCTTTGACATACCCTTTGTCACAGGTGAATTTGAATCCCCTTTTACTGCCACATGTGAGACAGCATTTTTGTCTTTTGTTTCTGCCGACAGCAAATCATTATCTGAAAAGCTACAACAGTTGAAACCACTTAAGCATTTGCTGCATTTTTAATATATTCAGGTAGGCACGAATGCCTCCTCAAATAAGCAAAGAGGAACAGGAGCTGTCTCTCAACCATATGGGAAAACTGAACCATTTCTCAGATAGTAACTTCAGCCAGGCTCTTTAAATTAATTCTGAATATTTGGTAATGCATACTAACATTTCCAGTGCTAAAAGTTCCAGAAAGATTAGGCACTAACTTAGGACTAGAAGCAAAAGGAAAGAGAAGGTACAAAAACTTCGTGACTTCAGTTATGTTGAATGCCAGAGGTAAAAACAACCTTTTCCAGCCTTAACCATCTGGCTGTTAGCTGATGTGATGGTCAAAAGATTATGAATCCTTCAGAAAAGTGCATTGTGATGGTCAGCACTAAGTCAGATTTCACCTCCTGGACAATTTATATTTCCATTCTGGAGCAAGTATTAGAGTAATACCTTCTCTAATTATCACTTTCTCTAACCATGCTTTTAGGCAGCAGAATTAGAATAATTTAGGCTGAAAAAGACCTTTAAGATGATCAAACCGAACTGTAAATGTAACACTGCCAATTATTTGCTTCACCTGAAATGGTAGAATGGGATCCAAAGGAGCTTCCTCTGCCACACAGCTCAGCAATAAATGACTTTTTATAAAGAGTCTGAATTACAAAGGCCATAAAACAACTGCAACTGATCTGTGCCAGGTACAAGATGTCTTGCTGTAAGAAAGACTTTAATTGCAATAATGAATGATTAATGTTTATTTCCTGGAGCGCTGTGCTGCCAGATTATCGCACAGACATGAACTCAGATTCTGTAATACCCATGTGAGGTCGCTGATAAGAGTCAACTATTTCAGTAGGATTTGTCTCCAGTGCCGTACTACTCCCACACACAGAAGAACGTTACCTGTATCCACACACTCATGATCTGTCAGTTTAAAGCAGAACTTGACACTGATGGAAACAGCCTGGCACTACTGTATTAGGAGCAGTCAAAGTTGGAATTCCTGATGGATGCTCAGGTTTGTAACGCACTGGAGGGACAGCAGCCCTGTGATACCACTTGGGCCAGTCCTTGTGCTGCAGGAATTTTACAGCACCAGAGACTTTGGGCACAGATGATTCAAGTTATGAGAGCTCCAAAGACAACCTCTAAAGACTTAACCAGATCTCGGACAGTGCATTAACCAGTTACAACCACAATTTGGAAAGTTCAGGCATTCAGTGATCATGAAGCCAATAAACAAGTAAACAAACCCCAAGGCACTTCCTACAGTAATCTATGAATACAAACCTTGAGATCCCTGTGCATTAATCCTTTGCTATGCAGAAAGTCAACTGCTTCAGCTATCTGCAAAAATATCTGCAGACACTCTGTCCTTTCCCTCTCCTCCAGCATGCATCTTCTACTCATCCAGTCTTTAAGGTTCTCTTTCCGACAGAGCTGCATTTGGATGTACAGATACACTTTTGGAGAAGTCGGCTTGACTTTTTCTGAGATATTTTTAGAGAGGTCCAGACTTAAACTTGTTGGTCTAGGTGGAGAAACAGAGAGGGGACTTCCTGAAGCAGATTTCTTGTTATCAGATTCCTTTGTACTTTTTGCCTTATCCTCAGAAAGACTCTCATTGTGTGAAACATCAACTTTGTCTTCCTTACTAGAAGCATTTCCACAACCAGAATCCTCAAACACAATAGAAGAGGAGGTTCCTTCTCTCAGGTGTACACCAGGAACAGCTGGAGAACAAATTTCCAGGGAGTGATCCAGCTCATTACTGTTGATGGTACTGTCTTCTACATCACAGCCTGTAAGGACACTGTCCTGAAGGTTTAATAATGGATCTTCTGACTCCTGTAAGTCTCTGTTGTCTGTGGCAGAAAATTCCAGAGGAGAAAACTGGCTTCCAGATGAATCAGACTGACCACAGGGTATTCCCACAGATGGTACCCTCTCTGATGAAGTGGCAATAACTTCAATGTGCTCCTTTGTAGAAAATGGCTCTGTTCGGATCTTAAATGATGGGACGTCCATCGGACTGGGAGAACTGAGTGGCCAATCAGTGCTACAAGAACAAAATTGAGAGGTCAGTACTAAAGAACTTAATTGCACGAGAAATACATTTTCAAAAGCCCAGGTTTTAATAACTGCTTTGTTATTAAAGCACTGAGAGAAGTGGTAGCACTGAGAACCATGTCATAACTACCCAAGTGCAGGAATCACTAATGATCAGACTTTGGCACCCATTTCTTGGGATAATGTTTTCTCACTGAGACAAGAGTGTTGATAAAGGAAAATTTAGCAAGCTCCACTGTCTGGATTCCCAATGTGCAATCAGGCTCATCTTCAGTGTAGAAAAATTCAGTCATTGCAATGACTATTTCAACTGCCTTGGAAGAATTACAGCTGTGAATGTTAATTTGATGCCTGAAATATAAAGGTCACTGCATTCTAAAAATTGTTAGGCATGTTAAGACGTTATTATGAGACCATTAAATCGTCCTGTATTAGGCTTCATTCTTTAAATGCTAACATACACCCACTTTTTCCTTTCTCTTAACATCCTCTAACTCATTTATCTATTTTTAACCTACTTCTACTAAGCTTTATAAATTGTCACTCTGATTATCCCTCACATGCCTGCTGAAATAAATCCAGTGAAGCATTGGAATACTGAATCAGATCCATCTAAATCAAGACAATAAAGAGGAGAGAAGGCAGCGCAAAGGAATAAAAATAGACAGATGCCAAAGTTTAAAACTGAATTGCAGTAGCAGTGCTCCAACCTTCCAACCACCCAAAGATTCGATTACAGGAGTTAAGAACTACAAGACGTTCCCTAAGCTGAAAGAAGGACCTTAAGACAAACCTGAGAGATGTAATGCACAAGTGCAATGTATTTGTACCTCGTTGACAGGCTAAGTTAATAGCCATCTCTTTCCTACACAGTCCCTCTATCTTCATGGTCATACCACAGAATCACACAGCATCTACCGGTTCTGTTGATGTACAATGTCAAATGCACTTGACAAACTCCAAACATGAATTACCTTTCATCTTTTAACCACTGTTCATCCATCTTTTCCTGCCATCTCTCAGGTGGAGCTTCTAGCCACGCGTTGAAATACCGAACAATCCCTGGATGCTCAAGTTTAGCTAAAGCCTTGACTTCGCGCATCACCTTTTCACGAGCCAGCTCCCTACAATTTGGGGTGAGAACAACAAAGACACGGTCACACAAAGCAACAGCACAATACAAGAATTTCTGCAAAAGAATTTAATCACGGTAGCCCAGTATAAACGAGGCCAGTAGTAACACTCTTCACACCAAAGTACCTCCTTCAGGTTAGAAATATGGGGGAGCAGTACATACTCTTAACAGCTAAGTGTTTATTCACCCCTTTTCAAATTATTACAGGCAGCAAAATGAAGCAGAAAAGGCTCATCTTGTTCTTAACTGTTCACAAGGATAGGAAAGAAGACCACTAAACAGGGATGTAGAAGACACTGACACAAGAGAATACAGTCAGTAAAATCTCAGTATTTATTTCTAATTGTCATAACATAAGGAGACTGCATAAAGATTCTCTCCATTCTATGGATGGGAAAGCAGACAGCCTGCTTTCTTACTGAAATGCATTGTTTCATTTGATCCAGTCTTATCAACAGAAGTCAGAGAGTTTTATTTAACGGGTTTGAATATGTTTGGAAAATAAGTATTTGGGCTACCTTAAATTTTTTAATAAAACCTTTAATCTTAATCAGTCATGGTGATTTAACACACAAAAAAAGTAGGAATTCTAGATTTCACAGCTTTACCCCGTCCCTCTACTGGCCTGCCTGTTGCTGTTCTAACTTGAGATTTCCAGAAGCAGTGTCTCCCATCTCCCACTAAAAGGAACTGCTGCAAGTTCTGTGTAGGGTAATTCAGCAGCATGGCTTGGCCACCTATGACTGAAAGAAAAGGTAGCGGCGGTGGGATCAGAAAATGAAACAAATGGACAAACGGAGTCAGAACAGCTGGTGAGGGACAGAGAAAAGGAAAAGAAGGTGGAGCAGGAAAAGTAAGGAGAGAAGCAAATTAACAGTGCTACAAATAACTGATCCTGTTAGTAAAGGCTCTATTCATCAGGGAAATCAAAGGAGTTCCCATGTAGGTGCAGCATCCTCACAAGGGTCCTGCTGTGCAGGTTCTTTAGCCAAGCAGTGATTACATATGCCAAATTCCCAACACCAAAACTATGTGAGCCTCCCCATGAAGTAGTATGTCATTCATCCTAATATAACACATGAAAAATCAGTTCAGGAACAGATGTTTCAGCGTAGGACAGGATCCCACCACTAATTCAATATTGCTTTTGTGTCTCGGTGAACTCATTCACTACCTGTTAGGTAAACGGATCCTTTTGATAGCATAGTTGCAGTCGTCCACTTTATTTCTGGCTTCAAAAACGACTCCAAAACCTCCACGACCAAGACACTGAATTGGTTCAAAATCTGTCAGATATCTGTGAGAAGAAGGAACAGAAGAAATGAGGCAGAACAGAGGAGAAATATATATTAGTACAGATAGAAAAAGTAAGTAATTTACATCTAAGAGTGAAATATTTTTTATACAGGCAAAACATACTGAAAACTCAAAGCATTTCCCTGCTTTTTCTTCTCCCTGCTCACCCGCTGAGGCAATGAGATGGTTCCCCATTTATGAACTGGGCAGTTGCTCATGATGTGTTTATTTAGTGTCTATCACAACCCAGCAAGAGCCATTATGTGTGCAGACAACAAACCGAAGGAGTTTTCAGGTTGCACCCTTACTGGATCACTCACATAGCCTGATTTTCTATACCCAAACTAGATGGTGACAGCTAAGCATTTTCTAAATCATTATTTGGTTTTAACCCCAGCTCAAATAACTACTTCAAAGCACCCCTTCCAAAACATCGCTGTTCTTAAATCTTACTACCATATTATTCTCATTTTAAATATTCCATTTCTTACTGTCAGTGAATTAAAAATGCACAGACAGTAGTTATCTTTTCTCTGGAGAATCATGGCATGCCCCTACATACCATTCTGTCTTAAACAATTCTTTAATAACAGCAAAAAATGTTTGTTCACATATAGTCTTCTAGTTCTACAGTCCTTAAGACATCATCTGTTTCCATCCGCAACTGCCTTTCTCTGCTTTAACTCAAACACAGAAACAGAAGGAATAAACACCGATTAAACATTTAAGAACCAATCCTCCACTCCACATTTCAGTAGGAACTATGAGAGCAACACTCCTGATCACAGGTATCCTGTAGACTCTTCGGGATTGCTTAGACTAATAACTGACATCTCCTGTCAGTAATGGGGTCAGAGGACTAGGCCTAAGGTAGGTACAAACGAGTGAACGCCTACTCTTTCCACCAGATATTAGCTGTTACGTGGACTAAGAACCTTGTAGGTGTTGAACTGAGCTCACCTTGACACATATCCAGAGTTCTTGACATCACTCCAGCTGCTGTCTTTAACATCTCCACAAGTAGGCTCGTATTTACTATCAGTCTGACACTGGGTTTCAGATTCCTTCCGAAGCTAACAAAGATCACCAAAACAAGAATGTAAAAACCGCTAATAAATAAATTCAACTCCTAAAGTACACAAGACCGGTTTGTCCTTAACTAATTTCAGTGTAAATAACTCCAAAAGACATCAGATAGGGTTGAAGCAGCCTAATCTGCTTGCTGAGGTAGCTCAGCAAGTTGTATGTGGCAGCTGATAGCCTTCACAGATAGATTAAGCAATAACTTTAGGCTGTTGATTTTGTTACCTCACTAATTGTTAACTTATTGATACTACCCACTGCAGACTCAAAACCAAAAGAAAAGGCTAAAATAACACCACCTCTGTTTAGGATTCAGAAAACAACTTACTCTGCTGTAAGGATGGGGATGGAAAAGTTTGCGTACGATGAAAGTTGTGGCCACAATGCAAAATACAATGGTGCCTACAATTTCTTTCCACCAGTGAAGCAGGAGAACAGGATCTTTTTTGCGAATGTTCTTGTAATTTGTATCATCGAAAAATCGAACGGTGATCTGGGTGCTACGTTTATTTCTCTCTCTCTTGTAGTAGGGTAAGTAATAACCGTTATCTGTGTATAAAAGACGCAAAGAGGACAGACTTATTTGTAGGTAACTGTAAAACAGTTTAGTGTTCTCACTAGGAGGTTTCCTCAACAGACACAGGGCATTTTTGTTTCCACAATTTTAAAAGGTACATAAATAAATACGGTTAATCAAGGTTACGGACTCAGCAACAAGGTCTCCCACCAACATTTACCACCACCTGGGAAGGTTTGTCCACTGGTAGCTTTAAACCAGAACTATCTTCCGTATGGAAGACTTCATACTCCCAGGCTGAGTCGCTAGCACTGACAAAAAATTCTGAGTAAAACAATTTATAAGCTTTTTCTACTTGGATCAACCCTCAGCGGCAACAGCAGTACACACGACAGCTCTGCAGCAGCAATTTCTGTCACTCTCAGGTGTTTCTGTGTGGCACTAACTGTACATACACAACTGCAAACTGTAGTTTGGGCAGTATTTTCATTAAATGTTAAAAAAAAATAGATATGTAAGATTTTTAAATGGTCATTGACTGAATTTCAGAGATTATCAGTGGGTAAACCTGGCTATTTGAAACAACATCAAACTTTGGAACATCCACCCACCATACGGGTACTGCAGAACTGAAAGTGCTCCATTGCTGTACTCCTCGTGAGAATACTTGTCATTGCTGAGACACTTATCGAACTCGTCTGACCCCACCAACACCGGCGTCCTGGATGGAGAATCTAAGCACAGAAAAGACAATTTTCTGAGCGGGACTGTTATAAAATTCTGTTGTATTCATTTAAAGTTAACTCCAATCATATAATCTTAAGAAAATGTCTTAGACCAGCCCAGGAGAAGCAAAATTAATGCAAGGAAATACTAAAAAGTGTATGTTAAGACAGCAGTTAACACCTCTCCCCTTGTCCAGAATTTTTGCACAAGTTTTGCACAAGTCAGTTCAATCATATCAATCATCACTGCAAAATACTACTTTTTTTTTGGTTGGAAAATTTCATTTAGAAGATCCAATATTTCATTATTAAAAAAACCCTGTCAAATCATTGAAACAGAAAGCAGGATTTACACATTCAATTAGAAAAAACAAAACTATTCATAAAGAGCAGAGATGGTGAACTGCTTTACAGCTGGAAACAGACTACTTTGAAACACACTGCATATCAGAAGGATGTCTGGTCTTTTCAGAGGTAAGATAGAAAGTGAAACTCTGAAGTAACTCTGTTACTTACGGATTAAAGGTTTCCATTTGATTTTGGGAAGGGGAATAATTGCATTGTCATTCCTGGATTCCAGAGCCTTTGGGTTAGTTGGGAATTTCTCAGAAATTCTGACTGATGACTGAAGATATAACTGGCCCCTGTACATACCTAAGTAACAAACCAAAGAGTTTATTAGGCTTAGGATTTAGGTTTCTTCACCCCTAGAATAAAACTGCTCAGTTAAAAATACGCCATGAAAACAATTTTTTTTAAAATCTGAGCAATCTGCTCTAGTTAGAGATGTCTCTGCTTGTTGTAGGAAGGTTGGACTAGATGACCTTTGGAGGTCCCCTCCAATCCAATATATTTTGTGATTCTAAGAAGCTGAGATACTGACACTTATTGCTAGTCTGCATGAATTCAAGTAATATGTTCCCTGTTGTAAAAAAGCAACAGGTCAGGACATCTCATCTGCACTGCTGGAGAAACAGTGCTTCAGAAAAATGCCAGCAGCTTTTAAGGGCTATAAAGCAGCTTGAGCTTTGCATAGGTAAAGACTTCTTTTGAATTGCCGAAGCTGGTACAGACAACCCCTTAGTAGCTATTAAACGGAAGCCTGGAACGATCTGGTTTCTTCCTACTGTTATTCTTTATCCCGTTAGTGTAACCACTAACAGGAAAGTGAGAAGGTGTAACGACTTACAGAAAAGGGCAGGCACGTCTTAGAAAAACAAAGCTTATGCATCTACCTCCCAGAGACAGACAGCTGAAAGGAACAAGGATCTGGGGCCACTATTTCAAATAGTCACAAACCACATCGAATGAATTCTGATGGCTGGATGAAAACTTAGTCACATATAAAACATCAACTGAAATGTCTTTGTGGTAAATTACTGTAATCAGTGTAGACAAAGAAATGAATGCGGCAAATGAGCAGGCTGGAGGGAGATACTGCTCATTGCTTACCCAGCAGCAAGACCGCTTTCTTAGCTATAAACCTATCTTTAACAGTTGCAAGACTTTCAATCATCTCCAAACTACAAAATGGTGAACATTTCAGAATCGAAATGGAACAGATTTATGGTTTCAAAATGGGGGAAAAAAAATTAAATATTTTAACTATCACTGTTTAGGCTAGGCCACAGACAAAGGTTATCTTTTACCTCCTGTGACTGTCAGAATGTCTACAATTGGTACACAGAACTCTGACTTTGAATGAAAACAAAGATGACCAGAGCAGGCTAGGAACAAATGAAAGTCTTTAAATTAAGTCTGGGATATCTGATAGTGAAGCCTCAATTCTGGAGCTTCATAAAGGAATGTGGGTTAAATTTAACAGCCTTCTTTATGCAGAGTATCAGCTTGGACATGTTACAGCTCCTCTTAACTGTAATCTACCAGTACAGAAAGACTACAATCCCAGAAGACTGTTCTACTACAAACTCAACAGAAAAAAGGAATGTTTACTATAAGAATGCACCATCAGCGTCTCACCTAAATAGACACTGGATTCTGTGGCCCCTCTGGCAGCTTCCACAAGATCTTCTTCATCTTCCAGTACCTCACTGTTTGCAGTGTAACTTGTATCATCAAACAGACTGATCGGAATTACTTTACCATCCTTAAGCAACCAAGCAGAAGCAATTGGAGTGCAAAACTGAAGAAGAGAAAAACGAGAAAATTAGTGTTGTAATAACTGGAAATTATTTAAGAATCACACTAACAGCATGCTTAAATTCCTGGTTTCAGTTTTGTAGCAGATATAACAAGTCAAAGTTAGAACTTCAGTTAAAAAAAAAACATTACAAGCAGATGAGTGCTTTTTTAACAAGACAGCACATGAAACCCAAGAGGAAAGACATAATGTATGATGCTGCAAAGCCTCTAATTTCTTAACACTCAATATTTCTTTCCCCCTTACCTGGTATTCCCATTCCAGATGTCCTCCTTGTTTGTTAAAAGCCATCACCTTCCAGTCAGCTACTGAGACCTTTATCACTGTGTCTTTCATCATAGCTTCCTGCTCATCCATATCCGAGATAATTTTTGTTTCTTCTTTGTTCATATTTGATTTAAAATTGCTCTCAATATACCCCGCTCGAGTTTCAATATCTGGGACGTAGCGCAGCTCAAAGTGACCAACACTGAAATTCCACCTTAAAGGAAGAGAGACATACTTTGTAAAAGCTTCCATTCCAAGGAAGCCCGTAAACCTCCCTCTGTAAGATTTTCACACTGTATTTCAGCCCCTCCTTGCCCCATATTTGCACAGTGAACTCTCAGACTGTCAGATGAACACAACTGTACTGGGAGGGGGAGCGCTGACATACAGGATGAACCAAACTAAGCAGTCTTGTCCCAGCACGATGGGTGAGCTGAGAAAACTCAGGTGAAGGAGGGACAGTGCCATTAAAGGTTCAGTACATGGCAAGGGCAATTAAAACCATCAAGTAGCACAGAGGAGTCTGTTTAGAAGGAAAAATTATGTAGCTAATGAAAGTATAAAATATTTAAGAAGCAGCATTCTGCACACACATTTATCTTCATTAAGAAAGCTAATTTAATTTGAAAAGTTAGGTTTTTCAGGCTGAGGTAGGACGATGCTTTTGTTTGTTTCAATCTCATACTCAGCCTAACACAGGTTCTCTTTGAGAAGCGTTTGATGAAATGACGACCACTCATGTTTTATAAGTTAACACCAAAAATAAATAACTGTGTAAGGAACACAACTTGTCTGGCCAAAAAAAGCTCTTTAATTTTTGTAAAGGACCAAATCAAGGCAGAAACTAAGAATTCTTTTCAGAATTAATCATTCTTTTCTTTTTTTCATTATATCACAGAATCACAGAACATTAAGGATTGGAAGGGACCTCCAAAGACCTTCTAATCCAAACTCCATGCCACAGCTGGACCACCTAGACCAAGCTGCACAGGAACATATCCAGGTGAGTTTTAAATGTTTCCAGAGAAGGAGACTCCACAACCCCCCCAAGCAGCCCATTCCAGTGCTCTGTCACCCTCACTTGGAAGAAGTTTCTTATCATATTGATGTGGAACCTCCTATGCTCCAGCTTACACCCATTGCCCCTTCTCCTATCATTAGACGACACTGAGAAGAATCTGGCTCCAAACTCCTTATACCCACCCCTCACATATTTATAAACACTAATGAGGTCACTCCTCCATTTCTTTTTCTCCACACTAAACAGCCACAGCTCCCTCAGCCTTTCCTCATAAGGGAGGTATTCCACTCCATCATCTTCATGGCTCTGTGCTGAATTCTCTCCAGCAGTTCTGTGTCTTTCTTGAACTGAGGGGCCCAGAACTGGACACAATACTCCAGGTGTGGTCTCACCAGGGCAGAGCAGAGGGGGAGAAGAACCTCTCTCAATCTGTTAACTACCCCTCTTCTGATCCAGTCCAGGATGCTGTTGGCCTTCTTGGCCACAAGGGCACACTGCTGGCTCATGGTCATCCTGCTGTCCACCAGGGCCCCCAGGTTCCTTTCTCCTACACTGCTCTCTAAACGAGAGACATGTGTAGTCTAATGTAGAGAAGATACAGATGGGAAAGGATAACAAGTTTGTGTACTGAACAGCAAGATGTGGGAAAATATTTCTGGAACAGTATGTTTGGGTACCCAAAGTTTCTTAGGACCAGTCTGGCAAAAATTTACAACCTTATGGTAAAAGTCTGGCATCTTTTACATACGCAGCTGATTTATTACAAGTTTTTCTTTCTCTGGATTAAAGCCCTAACTCTATTCTGGAACCCCACTGCAGCCACAATGTCACCAGGAAAGCTGACATTTCTGACCACAAAAACAGGAAGATCAAGCGGTCATACTATGTTTTTGAAAGAGATGCACAAATTAAAAGCTTGTTCTATGACACGTCCCTCCCTGCCCATATCAGTCTCAGAACCACAGGACTCATAATTTCTCTTTTCAGACATGTGATGTGCCAATCTTCTAACTGGGTTCTCTCATCACTACACATGCACAATCCGTGAAATCCTGCTGCAGACAGAAGGGGGAGCAGAGAAACAGGGAATGACTAAATCGTTGGGCAGTGAGCATATGTACCAGTGACAACGAAGGAAGTGGGTCCGAGGTGTTTTTTCAGTAGAACGCTCGTCTGTATTTTTAAGAACATCTTAATGTATTAAAATGTCAGCATGTCAGCACTACGAAAATCAGAGTGAACCCGTTTCTACAGCTTGGAAAGAACAGACTAGCTACACTATGAACAAAGTAGACTTAAAAATTGGACTTTTAAAATGTCTTCAGTCTTATTTTCTAAAATCCCAACTTAAAATGAAAGCTGAAGTAATCAAGTACAAAAGAATTCCAGTGGCAGTTAGCATGAGTAGGTAAAGAACTTTGAAGTGAATCAGTAGGTAATATGAAGACTTTTCAGCTGCCTTTTGTACAAAAATCCACAGTTGGAACAAGTATTTGTGACATTTGCCTTGTGCAGCAGAGCAGTGACAAAGTACTTTGAGGAACACAAGAACAAGGAAAGTAATTTTCATTTTATTTAGAGGGAGTAAACATGTGCACATATCTTTTCTAATAATCTATGAAACTCAAGTTCAAGGCATTTTTCAAGAGCACTGAAGAGCAAAGGGGTTAGATCCTTTCCAGCAGTCTGCTGCATTCCTTTGGTTGATGATCTAAACACTCTTGTGCAACTCCTAGTCTAATGACAGCAAGAAGAAAGTCAAATCTTTAAAACATTACATATTAAGAATTTATCTGTCTACAGGACTGTTTCTAAACACTTACTTTTCATTGCCGCTGCGTGGTCCGACAGCACGGACTGTTTTCTGGGTTCGGTGTAACAGGAGTGTCTCTTCTTGTTCCGTTTCATCATCATCCCACTGGCGACAGCCCATAGCTGAGCAGATGTACTTCACCTAAGAGACAAGGCAAGACTCACGCATGCTTCCAAGTTGTGAACAACTTCAAGACAAACAAATGCAATCAACAGCAATATCCAAAGCTAACAATCCTTACAACACATTTTTGGCTCACATGCAATTTAAAGCTCCTTGACTTTAGATGCTTGACTTGAGGGATGCTGAAAGTCTGGTTTAAGAGATAAGTGATTTTCAGAAGTAGGATTCTTCAAAACCGAATTTTTTTTTCCAAAAGATTCTACCAAGGCCACAGTTTGGGCTATTTTGACTACTTTTTGACAATATTTTGCACATATTTCTACTTCTAAGAGAAAGAAATCTTAGCTCGCTCTTTTCCCACTGTTTTGATGGGCATCAAAAGAATGTTCCTACAAGACCCATTGCATAATTATGCTGGAACAAATACAGCATGAAAGCAGAACTCTATTAATGCTACTGCTTTATATAAAACAGTGCAGGGCCTTCTGTCAGCTATTGAAGGGAAAAGACAACCTTACTTAACTCTTTTAATCTCTGCAACACTTCCAATCTTGAGCAGAATTTGGATTACGCAGGCAACTGTACTTTGAAAATGGAGTTGAACACGCTTTTAGGAAGCTTTCTGTCAAGGCCAACAAACTGCCCAGCCTCTTAAGAAACAGACACCATTGCCTGCATGAGGCATTTCTACAGCGAGCATAAACCAGAAATCAAACTAGAAACTGAAATTTCCACTTCCTGAGCACAGGGGGAGGAGCAGTCTGGTGGTGCACAGTACCCTCTCATATCAGTGAGGAAATCAAAATGGCTTATTGAACTCTGGCTTTGGGTCTGTGCCCTTCATTACTAGCGACTACTCCGGACTGTGTCATATAAGTGTTCTACATTAAAACACAGAGTCCAAATGAAAACATTTTTTGTGAGAAAAAAACTTTGCGAGTTTACATTTTTTAAATTGAACCTATTTTTTACCTTGGACCAGTATTTCTGATTTAGCAAGTGTCTGATCATCACTACATAAAGTATCTACAAGCATTGTAATGACATCTGACATTGAGGAGAGGGGATGCCAATTCTCGGACTCTGAATAATGCAATTTCTTCTGCAAATGGGTTTCAGAAATATACCTTCTGATAACAAGTAGTTTTTAGCCTTTTGCATGTGACTTTAAAATGTATGAAGAACTTTATCAATAAACTCATTGACAAATACAAATCTTAAACTTTTGCATACGTTCTAAGTTTTTCTTGTTTTCAACCATCTATCTCTCATTACTTGTGAAGTACTTTAAGTTAAATGTGAAAACAGTGACACCTCAAGTCTTTGATTGAATAGCAAAGGCACTTCAAGCAGAACTATATGATAAAGCTGAATTCCTCTCTCAATTCAGTAAAGGGTCATCTCTCTCTTTCCTCCTCACTAACCTCCAGTCACAAAACCCTGTCCCTTCCGTTGTGCGGGCTCTGGCACTCCCCAAGCACCTTGCTGAGCCAGCTGCAGCACAAAACCAGACCAGCAAGAAGTGAAGAGTTTTCTCTTGAGCTACAAAGTTAAAACCAGCTTAGCAAAAAGGGTGAGATGAGTGTTAAAGCCAGCACAGAGAGTACAGCAGGAGCTCTCAGGCAGGGGGAGATGGCAGTGGCAGTAACATCCCACTGTACCAGCCAGCAGCAGCACTCCAGCCCCAGTCTTTTGTTGCCCAAAACGCTCTGATTCTGCTCTTTTGTGCCATGCAGATGTATATTTGGGCGGTACTGCAGTTTGAATCTCAAGAACCTATTTGTAAGACAGCACTCAAAACAAACATACACATGGTAAGTTTTCAGGCTCCTACCTTCCCTGAGTATGAGCTCAGCCCATAGGTTGTTAAAGACTTTCCCCCAACCAGGACAACATCCTCGCCAAATTTGTAGGATGATTCAAGTAGAGACTCTACTGTGAAAGGAACTGCTTCCATGCTCTCTCGATCCCGATCCCACTGGAAAAGGTCCCCATCCAAGGAAGGGATTATCATCTTGTTTCCAAACACCTAAGGGAATTGAATTGAAGGTTAGAGATCCATTAGCCACTCTTCTATCAGAACACACAGATCACAAAAGAAAGTAGAAGCACTGTATAAGCAAGCACGAAGAATTACAATCCAGGGTCCTGTTTCATGACTTCATATTTTAGAGTCTCATGTTTCAAAGTTTTACCAAACACAGAAAACTCTGGGGTATTCAAAATCAAATCAAATCACTATCCTTAGTTAAAAAACAGTTCAGTATGTGTCATTTCTTCCAGTTTAAGCTGAACTTTTTTAAGCTCAATCAGGTTACTAGTAATTATCCAAATTGCAGATGACCCTATACGGGCAGAAGCATTCCTGAAGAGAAACAATTTTTAAAGACCAAGTATTGCAGATCGTTTACAATGATTTCAAGGCAGTGGCATTACAGGTAAAGTCCTACTTAGTTGCTATTCCCAGAGCTACTTTATTGCTAAGCACAGAATCAGTCCCTTTCTCTAGCTCAAAAGACTGAATTCAGCGTTAGAAGAAAACCCTTACAATTAATGACCAATCCAGGATATCGATCTCTCCTCTAAAGCAGAGCACAATTACAATTTACAATTGCCAACAGCAAAGCTGAAGAGGAACTTTTTACAAGGGCATCTAGTGATAGGACAAAGCAGTATGGTTTCAAGCTAAAAGAGGGGGGATTTGGATTAGACCTTAAAAAGAAATTCCTCACTATGATGGTGGTGAGACACTGCAACAGGTTGCCCAGAGAGGCTGTGGATACTCTATTTCTGGAAGTGTCTCACCAGACCATGATAGATGGGGCTCTGGGCAACATGGTCTAGTGGGCAATGCCCCTGCTCATGGCAGGGGATTGGAACAAGATGACCTCTGAGGTCCGTTCCAGCCTAAGCCATTCCATGTTCCTAATATGATCAGAGCTCACAATTCACCTTTGCCTTTCCAGACAATTAAAATCAACTGCACCTCCCCAGGATCACTTTTATTTCTGTTCTATTATACACTGATCCTTTACAACTTGACTGTTTTTCCCTTAAACACTCATCAAGTTAAAAAGAAAAAACCCTTCACCAGGATAAGGAGTTTCATCCATTACAACGAGATTTTCAAGGAGATGCTAGTTCGGAAGTATGAGTCATTGACAATGACTACTAAGGGAGTTATTAAGAAACTCATTATCAGCATGATAGACCATAACTAATACTATGAAGCCACACAGGCTGTGCCCAACAAGAATAGTGAGAAACTGTAATTCATACAATCTTAGCTTTTGAGGATATGGATTAACATCCAAGATTTTAAGGCTTTTTTTCAGGACCCGTGTCCGTTTGGGCAGTACCCTACAACATAATTACATTAAATTCAGATCCTTTACACATTAGGGTTTAAAGGCTGCTTCTGGTACACGTGCATCCATCACTTGTAGAAAGTGCTCAGACTTCAAGGCACAGATGTGTACTATGAAGGCATACAAAAGATCCAGAAGGTCTCTGGTTATTATTTCTGGAACTACCATGAAGATCTGAAAACTGCATCCTCTCCATGGTTAAAATTCTCTCTAACACGAGACTTTTTGTTCCTCTAACTGGATCACAGGCAAGAAACAGCATTAAGCAAAGTTGGGATTCACCTAAGCTGGGAGGGAAAGACAGATCTTGTAAATGTGTCCGTGCCATGATTAATACTGCTTCCCTGCCTGTGACACACCTCATTGAAAGAGAAAATTCAGGTAAGTTACCCAGCGATGCTGGTGTCAGTATTTAAGATCCCTAAAGGATCCATCACAGATGCTTTCTGGCTTTGAAGAGCCTCATGATGACTGACAATTAAAATAAAAAACTCCCCTCAGGAACACAATGTCTAATCGAAGAGATTATAAAAATAAACCTCTGAGAGTAGAGACCAAGCCTTTTACAAAGCACAATGATGTATGAGGTATTTACCTTATGGCAAAAAAAGGCCAAACATCCTGGAAGAGGCATTGCATGAGATGAAACGTTACACTATGGTCTAGCATTGGAGAGGAAAAACACATGCACAGTTCTATACACACACTTACACAAACAAACCAACACAAAAGCAAATTTGTGCAGGGAGGGGTCATTTGCCGAAATCACCTGATCAGTGGAAAAACAGCAAACAAATAAGGTTTACGTAAGCGTTCATATTCAAGAGCAGCCTTGTGATCCTGAGAAACAAAGGCAGGCAGATTTTGGAAAACACCTCTGTAAAAACAAAAAGGTGCCAGCGCCAAAGCTGCAGCTGTGACCACGCTGGAGAACCTTGTTAAAACATTCAACACAGAAGAGCGGTATAAAACGCTTTTGTAATATTTTCTTTCAGAAATGCTAATAACTATGATGACAACTTTCAGCCTGTACAGCTGTTACTTTGCATTAATAGACCCTCTGGAAGATTTCTCACTGACATGGTCCAGATACCTACAAGTAGCTTGAAGGCCCACACCCACCTCTGGTAATGAGATAGCCCCATACGAATAAAAATGAACAGCAAAGGTTCTTTTTATCAGCAGCTTTCCTAACATAGAAGAGACAAGCCAGCTTCTCTACCACTGTTTCCAAGCCCACAAAAACCCAGCCATCAACCGACTCCCAAGTCAAACCCCAAAGAAATTCTACTGGCTACAAATCAGCTGAATATGTCATAGAGCGTGGTCAAACCAGACATGTGCTAGACAGCCACCTGCAAGTTCAGACTGCAGATACGCTTGCTGGAAGCCGCAATCACTATGAATTTGTAATGCAATGCGCTCCAAGGTCTGCCAACCTTCCCATCAGCTGCTGGAGAGAGGAGGCAGTGGAGCAAACTGCCCAGGAATCACTGCTGAGCCAGAGAGACTCTTGGTGAGTAACTGCAAACTCGGGGGACAGCATGACACAGATCATCTTAGGCATTTCCCTTGTCCTGTATCTCTTGCTCCAATGCCCAAGTAGGAAATTTTCCACTAGCAAACAACAGGCAAAGCATTGGCTGTTTCTGGGAACTACACACTCAAATCCCCGACACGCATGGAGCTCATCTCAGCAACACACACTACTATACTCCAAAGATATGGGTCAAATCAGGTCACGGCTGGTATGCCTTCAACAGTTCCCTGTCAGTGAGGCGCTGCCTGCTCATCTGTTAAAGTCTCAGTCCTGATAAGCTGCTGAGACCAGATGAGACCATTTCGGTCAGTCCTGCTGGTCACCTGCCGGTGCTCCCAACCTTGAGGGTGCCTATGGGAACAGCACGTCCTGTGTGACATTGGGAAGAAAAGGCTGAGAAAAGAGGCAACTGCTGTTAGCAAACTCATCAGGACCAAACAGCTATTACACTGAAGGACAGTGCCAGAGGGAAAAAACAGAGGGAAGGGGTGGGGTGGGGGAAATCACCTTCTTTAAAAATTAATCTATCTAATAAATGGGATGGTGTGACATGGTGCTGACAGGAGATTGCACCCCACCACCACACAAGTCTTTCACTGAAATAGCTTGATTTGAAGAATGGGGCAGATATTGCAATGTGCACATGTGCAGGTGCCCTCCCCCCTACACCTAACAGAAGGCATTTGTAGCCACTTGTGTTGACATTTTAAAAAGAGCAGTTCAGCCAGAGGCTTCGGAAGGACATTAATAACAGCAGCTCCTGAGTTATTACAGCTCCTTCTGTGGTACATCATAAGCAGCGAAGGGACTTTCCTTGAAAGTACTAGCAACTAGCATCGGCATGCAGCTCAGGTAAAGGAATGACATCACCCTGTATCTCAAAAGCATTACCTCATCTCCTAATCCAAGGAGTGAGTCACCCAGGCAGTCAGCTGCAAATCTCTTGGCACAGAAAATGTAGGTTACCACGCTGCACTTACACATTCCTCTGATCTGTCAATGTAAATAGCTATTTGTTCAGCTTCACTGGTCAGCAATATGGCACATAATTGTTAAGTGGCTTGTCTTTCAGAAGTAACACTTAAAAAAAACCCAAAAAGCCATCCCCACATTAACTACCAGCCCTAAACGAGACGCTGTGCTTTTGCTCATTAAAGAGTTTGAAGCTGAAGTTCTCCATTGGCTCGGCGCAGGGTGCCGCAGCCCTATCAGCGACGCTGGCTGCTCAATCTCCAGGCCGACGGGTGAGGTAATGCAGTTTTCTAAAAAGCCTTGACAAAAAAAATAAAAAGGCAAAAAGGCATAACGATCCGAAATGGCATATGCTACCAGGGAATTTGCTGTCTAGACTCTTTACTGGAAAGGAGGGCACTGCACGCGAGTTTACACGGCAGGTTGATCGGTGCAGGAAGAAAGCTGATGATTTATAGCCGTGGAAAAAGAAAAAGAGAAAAATTTCACGTAAACAGAGATCAAAACAAGCTCAAGTACTAAAGCTTCCCCAAGCTGTTTAACAGTAAGCACGACATTCATTTCCCCTGCCCAGCACTCTACAATACGAAGCACAGACTAAGATTGCTCACGTGCAGGCATGACTGAGACAAGCCTGGTGCCAAGTCAGTCAATAGTATTGTTTTCTGATGGGCTTGACTTTCCAATAATTTCAAGGAAATCACTACGCAAAGGTAAAAACCAAAAAAAAAACCAAAAAACCTTTCCTTGGAATCAGAAGTGTTGTATCTTCATGTTTTTCTAACCTTTCAGCCTCTGGTTTTCAAACTTAGGATGAACTGCCAGAGCTTCGTTCCAGTTACTAATTAACTCTAAGCTATGTGATCTTAAGTAAGGGGACCAATTTTTTTCCCCCTCTATGATTATCTCTACAATAGGATCAGTGTAACAACAGGATCAAAGCCATCACCAGGCATGTTCTCAAGAAAGCGACTTCTCTGAGAATTATGTCTTTTAAGCTCCTTTAAAATTAATCCAGGCAATGTATGAAAAGCCACATATGGCAGTTTCACTCCGAAGGGTAGAAACAAGAGTCTGCACAAACAAATCTGAGAAAGAAAAAGCAGACGTCGTATCTCCCACTATTCTTAAAAAATCCCTAGGCATACAGTAATACAGGTATTCCTACTATAAATATTTATAGATTTTTCAGGATGTACACACACACAGTGGGCAGGGTCTCAAGACATCCCTAGTTCAGATTGGTCTGGAACCCATTTAGTATTGCCATTTTTAGGTTTGTGTACAGGGAGGTAGCCCCACAGATGTGCTGGTTTATGACTTCTTTCCAATCTGAAAGGCTGTTTCTCCTTTCCAGCTTGTGTTTCAGGATGTTGTTTCATCTTCAGCTACTTGCAGAAATCCTGGATAGCACAAGGATGGCAGCGTACCATTACTAACCAGCAAACCCAAATCAAATAGCAGTACACTGAGATGAAGGGGACACCTAGAGTTTAAGGAGGCATTTTTTTCTTCAAACTTCCTGCAATGCTCACATCACCTCTTCCTCAAGAAAATAACAAAGACCTAGGAGCCAGCACAATCTTGAGCAGATTGAGTTATTGAACAGCTGTTGAGTTATTGCACTGCCTAAAGCACTGGTCCAAGAGCAGTGTTCTTCAGAACATACAGTGCTGATTAACCAGCAAAGGAAGAAGACAACAGACTGCAAAGGGGAGCCCATGACTGACATCAGCAAAATAACTTTCTGACATGCTCAAGGGCAGTGAGGAAGCTGAGGCAGGAAACACCAACAGACAGGTGGTTGTTTTGTCTACAAAAACTTTTATTTTGGTGTCAGCACTACACTTGATAAGAAAGTTCAGATCTGTTTGTGGCTACCGCCAGTTTCTATTGGTAGCTGTACATGCCCAGACTGGGACCATGAGAAAGGCTGCACTTGGGCATCTGATCAATCACCATTTTATGGAGCAGTTTATGGAGGCAGAGTTACATGGCTTTCCTCCTCTGAAGAGGAGCCAGCCTGTGCCAGAGCAGCACATCAAAGGAGCCACGGAGATAGGTTTATCTTGGCTAGGATATGACACCAGCTCTGCACAGCAACAGTGAGCACAGATGTTTCTCAAACTTCAAGATGCTTTTCACCCTCAGGCTATACAGCTCACCCAGTAACAGTTCATCCTGTGACCAGGCTGGTCCCCTGCTCCTGCCCACATTAAGATCCCCATGACAGAAGTTTATATCTATTACGTTAATCTTCTCCTTCCACCATCCCCAATTCTCCAACAAGATGGTAGTTTCTATTTCATTTCTCACTGATTAGAAAAGACTGGGTAAGCTGTAAATGTAACTTCCATGGCCCTGTATTTTGTGTATGATGAGCACATGGAGTGATGCTTGTCATCCTGTGCCAGAGTACTAGAGAACTCTGCTGAAAACTCATTTTTTCTCCTTCCTCAAAGTAGCACATGCATCATCCTTCCAACAGCTTCAATCAATGACTGATGTCACGATTCTACACTTCAGACATTTAAAACCTGATCAGGTGTAAGCTACCAGGATCCCAACAAAACTTACTAACAGTGTGAAAAAAACAACAGATGATAGCAGCACAGGAGCTTGAGAATTATACTCTCCACTATCAGGGACACACTATCTTGTTTGGCTTGAGGTTTCCATTAAAAGAATTAGTCCTGCTGTCCTCTGCCCTCCCTTGAGCAGTCATGCAGGGAAATGCAGGAACCACACCATGTTAACTAAACCACCCCAGCTTCAAAAGAGATCAGGTCTCCAATCCTGTCTGCAGTGCAATCAGAGATCCTTCTGAAGACTAACAAACTAAAACACCACCGTTACTTTAATCACAGTCAAACAAGACTTGTAGTTTTGACTACAGAGATGCCAGCCTGCTCTGCTGCCATGGTAACAGACTTTTAAAAACTGTTCTTCTTAATAATAATAAAAAAACAACATGCAGCGCTTTAAGAAAGACTTTATTTTGACATTATTCCATCCCCCCTCTTTAACATGGCAAGTTTTATTTAGTAAGAAAGACTGCAACAGTCTCCAGGAAGCCGGAATCATGGAATGGTTTGGGTGGGAAGATGACTTTGAAAGTCATCTAGTCCAAAGCCCCTTGCAATAAGCAATGACATCTCCAATGGGACCAGGTTGCTCAGAGCCCTGTCCAACCTGGCACTGAATGCTTCCAGGGATGGGGCATAGAACTCCTTTCAGAGACACACTGGAGCTGCTGCTCCTGAGCCCCACCACTGAGCTCCTTAAAACTGATAACACATGAGGCCAATTAGTGAAGAAAAAACTACCCAAGATCTTGCCTCTACAGAAACAGGCTCTATACAGAAGTTTATTAGCTACCATGTCAAAATTAGCAGTACTCCTCTACTGAGATGTTTTAAGATTATGTTTTAACTACACTACCACCTTCACCCTACTTGAGAGCTATGCAAAATGCTTCCCTTCTGAGACGGGGAGAAAAAGCTATAACGGAAGTTCATCTCACTTCAGGGGTCCAGATTTCAGCTAGTTTCTGCCTGACTATGAGTTTCTTACACCCGGGTAGGGTGTTTTTCTTAGATAAGGACACAAAGTCTGTGGGCCTTGAAAAACTAAGTTACAGAGCAACTCCTATGGGAAAAGACAGACAGTAGAGGAGACAGTCTCCTCTTTCGGGGATGCACAGAAAGCAGGGTGCTCGGAACATGGGGTGACTGAAAGATTAACAGTTACCTCCATGCAGAGGACAAAGTCCAACAGAAATGCGGAAATGAGATTGTCAGCGGCTGCACTGTTAGAGGAATGATTTGCTAAACTGTCAAAAACGCTTGGTGTCTGGAACAGGCACTTTCTTTCACAGATAAAATGCAGGCTGAGAGTTCAAAAAGGCAGAATAAATCACTCTGTGGTGTTTTGGACAGCTGAGCTCCAAACATCCAAGTTATCCTTTCCCTGCATTGAAGCAGGTATTTATCTAAGCATTACTAGAGCTGATCAGTTTTAATAAGTGTAAACACTAGATCTGTGTAACAGCCAATACAAACTGGGCAATGTACCATAAGTAATTACATTACAAGCTACTATAAAGATAACTAAACAACAGGGAGCCTGGAGACAGCGAGCTGATGGTAAATGACCTTTCCAAGATTTCCAGCGGTGCATTTTGACCATGTCTGTGAGCATGACAGATGAAAGCTGGTGATAAATCATTAGCCCTGAGTGACTCGAAGAAACTTTCCTGGCTTCGCTGAAGGCAGAGCATCACTTATGAGGACTGGGGTTGAGAGCTCTGATGGTATACAAACCATGAGATCTCGCTCTGAAGCTTACCATGCATCTTACAGCAGTTGTCATCCCCCAAAACATAAGTGAGAAAACACACATCACCACTTTATCAGAGCTCTCTCAGTGCTGCAGCAAGTCCCTTGGCTTTTTTAATTCAAAAAGCCACTGAACTAAGATGACTGTGTGAAAATATATATTTAACAAAACTTCACAAGACCACTCACTTGAGCACTAGCCCCTTGAGCAGTAGCCTTATGTGTCACCCTAACCACAATCACGTTGCATCACACTCCTGACACAGCTCCTCCAGTATCCATCAGCAATTCCTCTCCTCCGGGAGGATTCAACAGGTTAACCGCTTCACATTAATTCATTAGGTTGGTTCAATTTAATTTAGTATGTTAATTTAATTTTGTCTAGTTACATCTCCCAGAAAAGCATAACTTCTGGCTACCCAAATATTTCAAAACAATCAGCCTTTTGCCAGTGACTTGTCCAAACATCACTAGAAGTTTGTTTTCCAGAGAATTATAACTTATATTTTTCATTTCACCAATAAAGCAGCAAAGTTCTGTACTCAGAAATGCACAGATGTCTCCAGCAAGTTTCCTAAGCCCATCACCTCTTTATGGCCATGCACTGCGCATGTTTCCAGCAGCAGCAATGAAAAGAACCACTTGTGCCACCAGTAATCAATACATCTATGTAGTTAAAGACCAGTCATATTTGTTCTCTTCTTGTGAAACACAGGCTCCACTCCCCTCAGCCCTAATAAGCTTTCCCTGCCTAAACTGCAATTACAATTTATCTTCCTTTGAAGTACAATTCTAGACACACACTTCTTATTCATTACAAGCTTTTCCAAAACCGTTTAACACAGTAAAATCTCTGTCTTCTCCTGCAGGCAGCAAAGGATCACATGTCCTTCCCCTTCAGAGGAATCGTGATGGCAGCTGATAACCCTTCACCCAATCTGTTGGTACACAGTATTCCCAGTTTTAAACTGGTCACCTCCAATCTTCAAACAAAACCAACTTGTTATCAAGCCCCATATATTTTACCTTATTTTGCACAGTTTAATTCCATTTCTATTACAGAAAACCTGTACAATGGAGATCTGGCTAATGCCCAGTCTTCCTCTAGAGGAATGGTAACTCAGCTGTCCAAGCACCTGGTGTTTTTTGTGTACCATGGTGACAGATAAGCATCAGCTACAGCATACAGAGAACTCTACTAGGACACTCTTCCAGGCAACTACAATTAGACCACCTTACCTGCAAAGAAATAGATTTTTCCCAAATTAATCACCTCAATACAAATCCACTATTTATGGCAATTCAGAGCTTTACATCTGGTCACAAAATACTACAGCTGGACAGTAACATTACAGCCTTAGTAAACATTTTAAAGCCTTTCTTTGCTTTCTGCAGTAAAACTTTGCTTTAGAACATTCCACACACACAAAGGCTTAATGTATTCCACACTAGGCATTTTAAGATGTACAAATGCATTAAAGGTTAAGATTAACACTAGCAAACCAGACAGACATTAGTTTTTAAGAAGAATCCGTTGTGTAGTTTCAAATTAATCTGCTTGCTTCACTCAGTGATTGTTAGCAGAGCCAGAACAGATTTATACAGGTTGAAGAGAAATTCATAATATTCAGCCCTGTATTCAACAGCTGCTATTAACCTTTTCAGTGAAAGTACTCAAACTTAAGTCTGACTGATAGTCATAAGCATTTCCCACCCAAGCTCAAAACAAATATCCCTCAGCTTTTCATTGTATGGTATTTACAGGCAGTGACTTAACTGAAAAAAGTTAAAGTAACTGAAGTAGAACGTTACGGACCAAGCGAAAACCTCATTTTTGTTCAGGATAATGAAATGCTGCTGCAGGGGTGCTCTGAGCTCTGGGTGGGTGTGACTTTCCTAAACCAATGTCACAAGATTTCTTTTTCAAAGAGAAGGTTAACTTACTTACCCTTCCCTGGAAGGGCACTGAAAAAGAATCCAGAACTCGCAATTCCAGCCCCTCAGGGGGCACTTTGACCTCTTGTTTTGCCCTGACCCACTTCAGTGGGTGTTTTGCAATTTCTTCTGCACCAAAGTGTAAGAGGTGCAAGGATGAGAGTTACTGAATTTCTTCCAGTGTTCCCAAAGCAACCCAAGAGAGCTTCTGGCTCTTCTCTGGCTGGACAGGGTACAGAGGTTGCCTGATGCCGTATGCAAGGAAAGGGCAGGCGGTCAGTACCTTTAAGCAATTCCTAGATACCCAGACACTCCACAGAAGAGTTTAGTATTTCTTTCAGGGAATCAAAGCACTGAAAATGTGAAACTATTTATGGTGCTGCTGAAGGCAACAGAAAAGAAACTACTGTATTCATATTGTACATTAAATCCTGACACTAGTGGAACTCTGGAGATTTAAAATTCTTTTCCTAACTCCCTGCTCCGAGTGTAAGTCTGTGCTTTCCAAAGGGCAGAAAAAGATTGAACTGCTGAAGGTATTGATGGGTTCATTTTGTCTATAATGCAATTAGCTTTCCTGATTTAGATATAAAACTTCTTTGTATCTCCACATTTTTCTGGAGGGAAGACCATAATACTGGGCTGTTCCACAAAAACATGCCACATTTATGTCCAAAAAAGACAACATGGGTGTCAAAGTTTGTAGAAAACATTTATGTGGCCATCACAATAAAAGATGGCAAGAATTTAATATCTTTACAATGTAATTCAAAGATACTGAGAGCCACTAGAGGGATAAGGATGTTGACATTTTGACATAATCCAATTACTTCATTTTTCCAGGATACAGAGGTATGTTTACTATTCCTGCCGTAAATGTCAGCCTTGTGGACCGAAACTCATTGTGTCCTGTGATCCTGTTTTGACACATCTGTAACACAGCCCAAGAAGCATGGCCACGAGCAGAAACAGTTTACTGTCAGTTCCTACACACTGTAAGGATAAGTCTCCATAACCCATCACCATTGAGTCAAAAAGAGAATACCTCCGACCAAAAATATCCCAACAGAAAACCCAAAGGTAATGAGAAAGTCCATAATAAAAGGAAAACCCAGCCAAATCTATCATAGAAAATATCCATTAAACTTACAATCCACATCATTATCCAGGTCAGATCCATTGTCTGCAGCAGCCTGCCTGCAGAGAGGGAGAAGTAGAATCCCATCGAGGGAGACAGCACAAATCTATCTCCCCAGGGAGTATGCAAGCAGCATCCCTTTAATATTGTGGTGCTGCTTCAACAACTTCCCTCCTGAAGCAGACACCTGTCACCATCCAATCCAGATTCTGTTTCTCAAGGTTGCTTGCTTCTCACAAAGTAAGCCAGGGAAGTATTTTTCTCCACACTCCCCCATGAGCATATGGACATTGGTGGTCTCTCACAGGAAAAAGGAATCATCCATGCATCAACCTCAGTTCTCAGCACTTCAGAACCCCAGTCTCTCAAATAAGAGAACAAGATGCTTGCTTTGGGATTAGGCTGCAACAGTCGAATCACGAGCCAATGCTGTTACTGATATCAAGTACATCCCAGCAGAGCCTCTGCCCAGAGCACTAAAACTACTATGACTGGAGCTGCCCAGTGAGGCTGAGTTCCCTGCAGCAATCCCTGACACTGCAAAGAAAAACTGTATCACAGCCATGAACGTACTTTCAAGCTGTTACTCTCATATCATCACCATCCCACTTACTTTTCCTTTCTCTTCAAACATCAGCTACCAGCTTTTTTTCCAGGAATGTCTCTATGATGTATCCATCCCACAGTCAGCTTTTTTCTGTAGCTATATGAGTCAGCTGTGTGCTCAGGTGGCCAAGAAGGCCAGTGGCATTCTGGCTTGTATCAGAAATAGTGCAGCCAGCTGGAGTAGGAAAGCTACTGTCCCCTGTAACTGGACACTAGTGAGGCCACAACTCAAATTCTGTGTTCATTTTCAGACATCTGAACATGAGGCAGACATCGAGGTACTGGAGTGGGTCTATAGAAGGGCAACAAGGTTGGTAGAAGGTCTGAAGAACAAACCTTGTGAGGAGCAGCTGAGGGAGCTAGAGGCTGATTAGTCTGGAGAAGGCTTAGGGCAGACCTTACCACTCTCTACAACTACCTGAAAGGAGATTGTAGAGAATTGGGTGTCAGTCTCTTCTTACAAGTAACTAGCAATAGGACGAGAGGAAATGGCCTCAAGTTGCATCAGAGGAAGTTTAGGTTGGGTATTAGGAAAATCATCTTAATGGAAAGGGTCATGAGGACTCGGAACAGGCTGCTCAGGGTGAGGTGTGGGGTGGGGTTGAATCACCATCCTTGGAAGTGTTTAAAAGCCTGGAGCTTAGGGATGTGGTTTAGCAGTGGGCTTGAGGCAGTTGGGTTAATGGCTGGTCTCAATCTTTTCCAACCTAAACAACTATGAACCTACCATCTCCTTCACCATCTCCCCCCCTCCCCGTCCTGTCAGTCGTGTGCACTACTACTGGCCAGTCTTTTTAACATACAGGCAACTTCACAATTTCTTCTATAAAGATCTACTATATGAGAGAAATGAGAGAGACAGAAGCCCATTAAGTAATTTCATACAAAGCTATGCAGGTACAAGAACCTGTCACCCTCATTAGTAAATTACAACAGTCTCCTAATGATGCGCTACGAACCGCTTCCACTGCTTGACAGACAGTTCTCTGGTTTTGCTATCATTAAACCTCACTATTTTAAGAGGCTGATTCTTCATGAAGTATTCACTTCCGTCTACATGCACACAACATATTCATCACAGAGGTGAAATGTAAGTGTAAATTAAAGTGTTTTTATCAAAAATAAGTTCACTTTTAGAAAAACAGATGCAATGACTTTACCTTGAACTTCCAACGGGTAATCTTTACATGCAAATAGGGACTCTCGGAGCTGTAAACATGCAACTTTTACAGAGAAAGGATTTTCTTTTTAACACAGCAGAAAGGGAAATAAAATTTTAAAATTCTGAAGAACTGAAAGACTGAAATGCATAGTCATACCTTTTTCAGCACTGGCACCCTGACTGTGATTGTTTATGTTTCAGCTTCAAGCCAAGGAGTGAATTTCTACCATTTTAGTTATTCAGACACACAATTAGTATAGTTCAGCAGCCTTTCCTTTTTAATTGATCTGTTCACATGACAAATGATGAACATCTCACTTGTCAGTGTCTTAAGCAGTAGTTTCAAGAGCTGAAGTGTTTGACAGAGCTGCTGGAACATTTGAAATTGTACTACCTCACTTTCCTAATTAACACATGAGCTCCAGACAGTCAAGCTGACATCTTACCGTTAGGCAAAGGAACTGCAGTTCTATTAAACACTGAAAAACTTTGAAGATCTAATGTCTTGTCTTAAAAGGCACCTGGAAATTAAATTGATGCTTTTGCACCAGGAAAAGCTCACTGTACTCTCACCCAAGACAGTTAAAAAAAAAGCCCAACATCTCATCAAAACACTTACAACATAGCAGGACACACACTTTTATCACTCTGAAAGAGCACAAAGCTTTCATGCTGCAAGTGTAACAGAGTTTCACGTCTGCCACTTCTTCCAAGAAGCATAGGTTATGAGCTTACAAATTATACTGGTTTATGATGAAAATTGTGGTTGTAAGCATGAGAGACATTTTTTACCTCAAAAATGTTGGAAGAAAAAGCCTGAATAGCTGGAAAAAGTAAAAACCTACAATGCCACATGTCCAAATCAGAGAGTTAATACTCTAGAGTGGGGAAGTGACAGACTCCAAGACTTTAATGAATTGAATATTTTGACCCAAACCAGAAATATCCCAACTGTAATGACACAAATTACTCATTCAAACAGCACCAAGGTTCACTGCGTGACATCTTCCTGCAGATATCGACAGCAAATTAAACATTTAAATATTTAAATGTTTAAAATAAATATTTAAATGTTTAAGTGCATCTTATTTGGCATATTCTTCACTTTTGTTTCTTGTTAAATTCCATCTTATCTTAGCAGCATTTGTTTACACGACAGTATGTCTAAAAAGGCCTTGTATTCATAATGCTTAGCAGCTTCTAAGAGGCTAGAATGAAGTTTTACTTCCAAAATTAGTTCTTTCATAGTCTCTGCAATCTTAACTGCCAAAATCCATCAGTGTCTTTGGCCACAGTTGTTGAAATGAAACAGTTTAAAAGCCCATCTGAAAAATACCTATATGCATAATGAATACTATCTGAAAGTGTATTTTTATGACTCCTTCAACCTGCTAACTTGTAGCCCCCCAAAAGGGAATTAAATAGAGCACAAACAAACTACAATTTTTTTGTTTAAACACTAACCTTTACTTTCTACAGTCACACCACTCTGGGAAAAGACCAAAACTCTGGACAGGCTGAGCGACAAAATGTAGACTTGCAAAACCACTCCTGTAGACGCCAATGACTGCATTCTCCAAAATCTTTTAAAATCTGGGCTCACGTCTTAATTTGTGGTCAAAACTAAAGTTTCTATTTGCACAGATGTCAAATGTGTGTTCCATATCTGGTGGTTCTGTTTTCATAATGTAGTCATCAGAAACTAGTTGCAGTAATAGATAACAGACTAATATTTTCAGTATCTCATACTGACAACACTTGTGAAGGACCACAGTTTATAACTGACACCTCCCTCTTTCAAGTTCTTTACAGTCCTCTACAGTTTCTGTATTCCTTTCAGTTCTGCTCTAAAATATATTTTTGGGGATGAAGCTCCTTCCTACAGTGTTTTTTTCTTATGCACAAAAATACAGCTGAACAAGTCTCAAAAAGTTTGTCTGCAAATAAAATTCTCAGAAATAAAGGAACATAAGTTAACATTCACATTATTTTTGCAATGAGATATATATTATTAATTTTCATATGTACACTACCATAGCAATTAAATAAATCTTTCCTTAGACTTCTTTATACTGAAAGAGAGGTCATGTAAATGGACAACAACAAAGAACCACAAGCAAGCAGCTCACACAGTCTGAATACCCCTGAATTCCACTCTCCAATGCTCACCACACAAAAGCACAATATAGGACTGGTCATCAAATCCAACCACTCATGACAATGAAGGATCAAAGGTGCCCTTTATCATAATCACCACAAACAACCTCTTAGTTGGTATTCTAATTCCAGGAGAGGGTGACTCATGAATCTCATTTCTTCAGTGCATTAAAAAAAAAAAAGCAACAAACTTCCTTCTAATTTCTAGCAGAAGTTTATTCAAACTGATGGAGGAAACAGCACCAGATAGAAAGCTCAATTCCTTTAATTTCCTTCTTACAGTTAGTTCTTCATTAAGAAACTGATGCAACCCTTTACTACTCAGTAATTCAGTGTGACCTTCAGGACTACTTCATTGCTAAGACATTGTATTTCATAGGCAGCCTGCTCATCTAGACTAAAAAACAAACCACAGTCCTTTGTGTATTTAAGTCACAAGGACTTTTGCTTTTGAAGGGAAAAAAACCTCCAACCAGTACTTGCCAAAACATACTCTAGTAATACAAAGCAGATGATCCTTTCATTTGCTTCAAATCACACATAACTTGTTTTCGATTGGCTATTACATACAATCCCCAAACTCAGTTACATCATCTAGTCTGTTAGTTATCACGTACAGCAATCCAAGACTAAAATGCTGACACACCCCGGTTTGAAATGGCAACATGATGTAAGCACTCAAAAAAAAGTTTGAGAATAACTACCAAACTTTCTCCATACTAAGTGTGCCGAGTTATTTAACAGCTATCACCTATGGAGGAAGCGGCATTCAATTCATTACAGACAATTCTGGTTCTAAAGATTTAGTCAGGAAAGAGATTAAGCCTTACCTCTGGTTTACTAAGACTGGATGACACAAGAGAACCCGATCCCACATCCAGATCCCACTGTTTTCTCCCACTGTTTTCCGGATCCAGTGCAGCAATTCGTCCATCCAAAGTGCTGATAATTACAAGAGATCTGCACGACAGAAGCACTCAGGGTCAAAACTACAGGCCAGACCCACGGACTTTAGCTTTTAGACACTTTCTAGACTATTTTAATAGAGTGCAAATACAACTTTTAGTTGGACTTCTTCAAAACAGCAATTTAACTTGGTAGCCTTATCTAGACCCAGCACATGGTTGAGCAGAAAAGCTGAAGTCTCTGGCTGGACATCATAAACTAATTCACACACTATAAGACACTTTCAGAGTTCAATTTCAGGGGATGGTGGTTGCCTTTTTGCTCCCATAGGCAGGTGCTACCACTACAACACTGAATTAGATCATCTTGCTTCTGAGATATTTATACAAACAGCATAGATCCTCTTTTTCTCCACATTGATATTTAATACATCCTTTCAACTATCTGAACCTGACCCAGCAAATCAGCACGTAAGAAATTTTTAGTCACCACTAAGTCTTCAGTATCCTTTGCTGAAACACTAAAATCTTGGAGATTGGATAGGTCTCAGGATAAAACAAATCTCATGTGACACACACACAGAGGACACAAGAAAAAACCTCTGATGTCTGAAGATGACAAAGCAAGCAAACTGCCTTATGAAGCTGATGCTTTAGGTAAGGGATCTGTCCTGGGATACACAGCAATGGCAGGCTGGGGGCTGATTCCTGCAGCACCTGAAGCTCACTGATTTTAGTAAATCTCTCTTATACAGCAGTACTACTAGATTAAGCTCTTATGTTTGGGCTATAATTCATGCATTAGAAATAAAAACAAACAAAAACTCAAAACAAATAAAAATCCTAAACAAACAAAAAACCCTAAACAACATATCAGAGACAAAACACTGACAAGGCATTTTTGATGGGCGCTTTTTTTTTCCTCCCCTTGAAGATTGTTTCATTGTGACCTGAAAAAGCTGGGATGTGCTGGCAGTTTTGCCTTGCAGCAGGCTCACCAGTCTTCAAAGGCTGTTGGAGTAGAGCTTGATCACTTTACAGGCTGCCTGCACTGAGTGGGGCTGGATCCAATGACCCAGAAAGACCTTTATAGGCTTTGATTTCAATGGAAATTAAGAACCGCGCAAATAAACCCGATGCGTAGATTAACTCTTTTGGATTGGGGGTTAAAGGGCAGTGGGGGGAGGTAATGTACAAACAGACATGTATATGAATCAGTACTTCAAACAATAAGGAACATTAAATTATTGAGTAGAATTGAAACCAAATACATTCATTTGTCTGAAGTTCAGAGAGGAAATGATTTGGGCTATAGTTTGTCTACAGTTTTTCTTTAAAAAGGATAAAACTAAAAACATGACCTTAAAATTGGCAAAGATAGCAGCTTATGGCATCACCTATAATAAACTCAAGGAAAACATTGCAGTTTTACATGTAAAACTGCACACACATTTTCTCAGACCTTACACAGTACCAGTAGGACCATGTTTGTTAATAAATAGAAAATTAACTACATCTTTATCCTGTAACAAAAATCAAGTCTTACTTTTGGAGGTGGCCAGGCATCACATTCCTTCAAAAGCTTCAGAAACTATTGGACAAAATATCAATTGTACAAATATTTGATCAGTGGAACCCGTGAGTTTTTATAAGCTGAGTACACACAATTACTCCAACAGTACTGAAATCAATACCGGGTTAATTATAAACCAGATTGCAGGTGACTTTCCTATTCTCAAGCACTGTAAACACCAACGGCCTTGGACACACATTTAACAAAACCTGGTTGGTTCATGCCAAAGCAGTTTATCTGAAACCTTCTCTCATTGCACAGAAATATTATTTCAAGTGGGTCTAATAAAATTTTATACTGATCCAGATGACAACCAGATTATAATAACAGGTAGAAACGTAGTTAGAATGGAGAGAATTTTGGCAGTAACAGTGTAAAGAACAAAAAATATCCTAAAATCGCACTGTGAAATGTTCCTTCCCATTGTTTTCCTTTACCTAATTCTTCCTGGTTTATTTCTCCCTCAAGTAACATGTTTTACGGTTTTTGTCTTACCTTTCCGTATTATCTTTGCCCACCAGATGCAACCCTCAACCTGGCCCAAGCATTATCTGAGTATTTGAGGCTCACCACTGCCACCCAAGACAGCAGTTATGGGATCTGTACCCACATCATGATCTGGGGATACCCAAATCGTGGTGTAACTGCACTTATGTTTTCAATGTAGCTGATTAGGAAAGTGGTAGGGGAGAATCTTGCCGTCAGGAAGAACCTCTGTACCAGTAGTTCACAGTGTGATAAACCAGATCAACCAACCACTTCCGCAAACCCTAAAAATCCTGAACCATTTTTTGGGTACAGGGGTACTTCTTGCGAGTCTCATTGGCCACCAGCTCTGACACAGACTTCATTTCACAAGCTCCACCTATACTGAGTAAACACTTTGATGAGACAAAATCAGTTGGGCTATACCTAAATCTTGTACATGCCTACCCTGAAAACTGCAATTTGGTGCAAGACAAGCATTCATGGCTCTGTCCTTTTTCAATGAGTGATACATCTGGAACTAAAGAGTCAATTTTTAGTCCCATCTTCATCTTGTTCTTTAACAGGATTCCTGCATGTCTGAACTACAGATGCTAAAAATCCTTATTCTTGAAATAGAATCCTTCATCACTCTACTTTTCTAGAAATGAAAATCTTAATATCAATTCTCCCCATCTCTGCCTGAGTCCAGTGATTGAAAACCCTGTCACTTGAACTCTAACTGGCATAAAAACTGCAATTTGTCTACACGTGCCCTAGACTTATGTCAGTGTTACAGTTTCTCATAATCAGATTTTCCTATTTCCAAGTTTCCCCAATTCCTCTGAGAGATTTCACTGCTTACACCTTTGTCAACTGAGATACAAAGTGGTGACAAAAAAATCTTCCCACCTTTCAGGCAGTCTGATTAGAATAACACATTCTGATAAAAGCAATTTGAGCAACTCCTTCACAAAACTATTTCAGAGCTTAAAAACAGACAGGCAAGTCCCTTTTGTCACCCTACAGAGCTACCACAAGTTTACTGTAGCATATTGTGGCCAATTCTTAGAGCTCCAGTAGAATACGGTCACGACTGAAGACCAAAAGAGCCATCTTTTGGCCACCTCTTTGGTTCTACTTAACCAAAGAAGCCAACTTCCAGCAAGAACACTGCCAACTACAACACAATTCTGCACACCATCCCACACAAAAATATTACCCAACTTAAAGTCAACAGTCACAAATATAATGCCAAGGAAGTGAAAAGGATGGAAACAAGTAGCATCAAGGCTGCACATTTCTGGAATGGCAACACATTTCTTGAAAGTAAATCACAGACTATTCTTGGGGGAGAATCACATCACATGATACTAGAAAGGGAATAAAACATCAACACCAAACCAGAATGGGAATAGTCTCCACAAGCCTGCATCAGAACAAAAGAGTAATACAGAAAGAATCGCTACAAGTTAGGCAGTCACTTAAATCCCAGGATCCTTCAAGTAGGCACCTGAAAGACCAACATCAGTCAAATGATGAAGGCACTTATGTACCTTGCCTCTAGCTGCTGCTCCAGAACATATTTTGTACCAGCTCTTGAAGGAGAAGAAAATTCATCCTGGACCCTTCCATACAGCCAGCAGAAGGGCTAAAGCAAGGGGCCAGTACAACACTGGGCATATGAAGATATCTGTAGTCACAGCAGCTAGGAAAGACTAAGCTAATATTCTACAGCCAGGTTTTATTTGCAGTTTTTCAACATGAAAACACATATAGACACACATCCTGTGCCCCAACCATCTACAAACAGCCTCCACTGCTAAATGAAAATGTTTTCTTACCACTTCATATCCTCTTTTGCTCACAGACATGAGCTTATTACTGAAGTGCAGCTAGAAATTATGCAAAGTACCTGCTACAAACCTCCACATACACTGACAAAAGCCTAGTCCAGGGACCTAGAAACACAGTTGAACAAACCCGCTTTTTGGAATCAGGTGCCCTGAGCACTGCTCTGTTCTACCTTGTAAAAGCAAAGGTACCCGATTTACCTAAAAAGAGAAGAGGTTCTAAGAGTGTAAGGGAAGATGTAAACAGAGATGTAAACTTACTTAGCCCATCTACGTTTTGTGCTTTAGACTGCACAAAACCTTTGTTTATTCAAGTAAGCTGTTTTTGATAGAAAAACAAAGTAGAACTCAGGATCATTTTGGTATAACATCTACCACTGCTCCCATTTCAGTTTAAAGAAGTAAAAAATCCAAAGCAACCCCNTTCCACAGCCGCGGCATGGCCCGGCAGCGGCAGTTCGGGGCCGCCCGCTGCCACCCCTGCCAAGAGCACCAACAGCGCGAAAGCGGCCACAGCGCTGCGGCCCCGCGGCCCCCGCATGGAGGGGCCCCGCCTCGCCCGCCGCCGCTAGCACATGAACGGCCCCGTTAGCGCATGGACAACGTCGTTAGCGCCACTGCCGCCACCACTGCCGCCGCCACGGAATGGGCGCCCTCCGCAGCCCCGCCCCACCACTCCCGCCCGCCACGTACCGGCACTACGAGCGCCACCGCCCCCGGCACCGCCGCCCGCCCCTTTCGCGGCGGGGAGGGAGCCCATTGGCCCGGCGCCACGCCGCTCCCGAAGCCGCTTCCACCTGATAGGCGGGGTCGGTGGCGGGGGACGAGAGGGAGCGGTGTTTGTCAACAGAGTTATCGGGCCAATCAGAGTCACACTGTGCTCTCCCCTCCTCTCTCCAGCCAATGGAAAGCGAATGATTCACCGGCCCGCTCTGGGATTGGCGGTTCCGGCGCGCCACATTTGCTGCTGACTGGTGGGTCCGGGCGGTGCGGTCCCGCCCCTTCCCGCCGGCGCCGCGCCGCGCTGGAGACGTGGCTCTTCCTCGGAGCCGGGAGGGCGGGGTCAGCGGCACGAACCACCCGCGCGCAGGAAGCGGGGGCGGTTCGAAACCCTCCGTAGGCGGGATGGGAGCGACTACGGGAAGAGCGCAGGGCAGCAGGTACAGGCGGTTCTCCTGCCCCTGTGCTCCGCCTTGGTGAGGCCGCGTCTGGAATACTGTGTCCTCAGTTCTAGAGGGACGGGTAGCTACTAGAGAGAATTCGGCACACACAGACAGGTGATCAGCAGGTGGACCGTCTCCCTTGTGAAGAGAGGCTGAGAGAGCAGGTGCTGTTAAGTCTGGAGAGGAGACTGCAACAGAATGGTTTAGGTTGGTAGGGACCTCAGAGATCATCCGGTCCCAACCCCTTGCCANCTAATATAAGTTTAATTTTTTAAGTTATCCCACACCCCAATACCCTCAATCCTCAAAAGCCATTTGGGACACTGCAAATATGGCTGCTGGTCAAATCTGAGGTCTAAACAGCTTATCCAGCTTCAAAGTCTGCATATTTGTATGTGAAGAACACAGTAATTCACCATTTACTGTGAATTTTCATTACCTTTTCTTCTAAGAAATTAAAAAAAACCCCTTAACATTAATTAATATGCTGACAACAAAACAGTTGGGGCTTGGTTTTGTTCTTTTGAAGTGTTGGGGTTTCTTATAGATTATACTGACCTGTTATATCAAATGACTATTTTATTACTGAAGATATCAGTTAGCTGTGATGAATAGCAAATGAAAAAAAAATAAAGAAATGCAGGCAAATACTATGGCCAGGCAGACATTCTATTTTTATTTGATGACAGCAAATCTATTCCTATGCTCTAACCAATTAGAGAGCAGCTACATTTAATCCTAGGCTGAAACTACTAAATTCAACATCTTTAGTGTGTTTTACTCAGCTCTGAACAATCAAAATTAATTTTTAAATATTTTCAAGGCTAAATGAATGAAAGTCTTATTAAAAACTGAATATAGTAGAATAGTATATAAACTCAGTAGGATTTGGTGACCTGACAGACAAAAGAGTGACGCTGTTGCTAAGTGAACAGATGTTCCTCAGCGAAAACAGGATGCCAAGTTACCAGCCAGTTTCTTGCTCTAAGTGAACACTCAGAGACACTAAGAAGGAGCTTTGGGCTTTTCATTTTTAGAACAGTTTATCAAACATAGCAGGCATTTAGTCATGCTCTTCTTCCTTTAAGCCCGGGCTGTGGCTTATCACCTCATCTCTCTCAGCCAACTCAGAAACAGAGTGGAAACAGCTCGGGAACATTTCTGCACTTGAGTCATTCATGAAAATCCTCCAGTTGCCAGAGCTTTTTGCCACATGCGGTTATTAAGCATTTCCTTGTCGTAGTCAGAAACTCGTTCAGCAATTCGTCTTGCACGTTTGGCTTCCCAGCAAGCCCACACCAGTGTCTGTATGCAACAGACAAGTAGGTACGCAGAGGTGTGCTTCTTTGAAAGTCAAAGGAAAAGGGTAAGATGCTCTGAACAAGTGGGACTCACGGGTGCTGGAAAGAGTTTAGGCTACAGATTTAGCACTTTGGGGTCTCCTTCCCCCAGGCACTGCCCTGCTGCCCACCAACAAGTCCAGGAAAGGACACGGACTTGGCAGTACCAAGGTAAGGAGACTGGTTAGATGTCAGATAGCGTGATATCCGGCAGCTTAAGTGGCTAAGAATTAAGGCATTGTATCTCCTTCCTAGCAACTACAGACAAGAAGAAATATCTAAGCCGTGGGGAGGTCCCAGAGCGTCCGGAGACAAGGGGAGCGGCCCCGGAACACCCTCAGCCGTGAGAAGGTCCTGGAACACCCTGAGCCACGGCGGGTGTCTGGAGCACCCTTTCCCTACAGCCACAGCCTAGACCTCGGTCCAGCCCGTCCATCCATCCCCTCCACTGCGGGACTACTCCGGCCCATGCTTTCACTTTTCCTAGTTCCACACACTTCCCGGCGTGTCCTCACAGCCCAACCAGCGTAGCGGCCTGCAACACCCCTGTAACACCAGGTCTGCCCCACACACAACTCCTGGGACAGCGCAGCTCCGTTCCCGCACCACTCTCCACTTCCCAGCACCCTCAGACACGGAACCCGGACACTGCTCCCCGCCTCCCAGCCACCAACACCCGGCCCCCCCACCCACCTGCCGCCGGTCCGGGCCTCTCCACTCTCCTCCGCCTCCTGCTCGCCGGGCGCCACTGCGGCCACAGCGGCCTCGTCATCCTCCACCGTCACGTCAGCAGAACCCGCCGGCAGAGCGGCGGGAGCGGCGGCCGCCCCCAACCCAAAGGCGGCTTCCACAGCCGCGGCATGGCCCGGCAGCGGCAGTTCGGGGCCGCCCGCTGCCACCCCTGCCAAGAGCACCAACAGCGCGAAAGCGGCCACAGCGCTGCGGCCCCGCGGCCCCCGCATGGAGGGGCCCCGCCTCGCCCGCCGCCGCTAGCACATGAACGGCCCCGTTAGCGCATGGACAACGTCGTTAGCGCCACTGCCGCCACCACTGCCGCCGCCACGGAATGGGCGCCCTCCGCAGCCCCGCCCCACCACTCCCGCCCGCCACGTACCGGCACTACGAGCGCCACCGCCCCCGGCACCGCCGCCCGCCCCTTTCGCGGCGGGGAGGGAGCCCATTGGCCCGGCGCCACGCCGCTCCCGAAGCCGCTTCCACCTGATAGGCGGGGTCGGTGGCGGGGGACGAGAGGGAGCGGTGTTTGTCAACAGAGTTATCGGGCCAATCAGAGTCACACTGTGCTCTTCCCCTCCTCTCTCCAGCCAATGGAAAGCGAATGATTCACCGGCCCGCTCTGGGATTGGCGGTTCCGGCGCGCCACATTTGCTGCTGACTGGTGGGTCCGGGCGGTGCGGTCCCGCCCCTTCCCGCCGGCGCCGCGCCGCGCTGGAGACGTGGCTCTTCCTCGGAGCCGGGAGGGCGGGGTCAGCGGCACGAACCACCCGCGCGCAGGAAGCGGGGGCGGTTCGAAACCCTCCGTAGGCGGGATGGGAGCGACTACGGGAAGAGCGCAGGGCAGCAGGTACAGGCGGTTCTCCTGCCCCTGTGCTCCGCCTTGGTGAGGCCGCGTCTGGAATACTGTGTCCTCAGTTCTAGAGGGACGGGTAGCTACTAGAGAGAATTCGGCACACACAGACAGGTGATCAGCAGGTGGACCGTCTCCCTTGTGAAGAGAGGCTGAGAGAGCAGGTGCTGTTAAGTCTGGAGAGGAGACTGCAACAGAATGGTTTAGGTTGGTAGGGACCTCAGAGATCATCCGGTCCCAACCCCTTGCCATGGGCAGAGACACCTCTCATCAGACCAGGTTGCCCATAGCCCCATCCAACTTGGCCTTCACAGTATCACAGTATTATCAAGGTTGGAAGAGACCTCATAGATCATCAAGTCCAACCTGTCACCACAGAGCTCAAGGCTAGACCATGGCACCAAGTGCCACGTCCAATCGTGCCTTGAACAGCTCCAGAGTTGGCGACTCCACCACCTCCCTGGGCAGGCCATTCCAGTGGCCAATGACTCTCTCGGTGAAGAACTTTCTCCTCACCTCAAGCCTAAATTTCCATCCCGGGAATGGAGCAGCCACAGCTTCCCTGATCAACCTGTTCCAGTGCCTCAGCACCCTCATAGGTAGGAATTCCTTCCTAAGATTTAATCTAAATCTCCTTCCTTTTAGTTTGAAGCCATTGCCCATTGTCCTGTCACTGGAGTCTGTTGTAAAAAGTCCCTCTCCAGCTTTCCTGTATCCCCTTCAGGTACTGTAAGGCTGTTTTAATGTCTACTTGGACACAGTTCCCTCAGCCTGACCTCATAGCTGCAGCCCTTTGACCATCCCTGTGGCCCTCTGGACTTGCTCCAATAGCTCCATGTCACTATACTAAGGACTCCAGAACTGAATGCAGCATTCCAGCTGAGGTCTCAGGAGAGCAGAATAATTGGGGAAAATAACCTCCCTTGACCTGCTGGTAACCCTTCTTTTTTGATACAGCCCAAGATACTGTGGGCTTTCTGCACTCACACATTGTCTGTGTGTGTTGAACTCATCTAACAACACCTCCAAGGCTTCAGGACTGCTCTCAATCAGTTCACCACCCAGCATGTATTTGTGCTTGGGATTGCCCTGACTCACATGCAGGACCTTGCACTTGGACTTGTTGATCTCATGTGGTTTTTATGGACCCACTTCTCAAGCCTGTCAGAGTCCTTGCTGGATGTCCTCTCTTCCCTCCAGCGTGTCAACCACACCATACAGTTTGGTGTCATCAGAAAACTTCCAGAGAGTACATTCAATGCCACCCTGCATGTCCCTGACAGTGATGTTAAACAGCACCGGCCATCCAGTGAGATCTCACAGATGCTTACAAATATCTAAAGGGCGATTGCCAGGATGGGACCAGACTACTCTCAGTAGTGCCCAGCAACATGACCAAGTGTAACAGGCACAAAGTGGAGCACAGAGGCTTCAACCTAAACATAAGGGAAAAACTTTTTCACAGTGAAGGTGATAGAACCCGGTCACAGGCTGCCTAGAGAGGCTGAGGAGCCTCCTCTGGAGACATTCAGAACCTGCCTGGGCATGTTCCTGACACGTTCCCACATGAACCGCATGCCAGCAGTCTGCCATGGACCGTTGCATGATTTGTGCTGCTACAAACAGTCTTTGTGTCAGTGTTCATCCCTGTAGAGATGTAGTTATCAACCCACACCTTCATCTTTGTAACAAACCAAATCAGTTGCAAACTTTGTAAGGTGTCTCCTCCAGTCCATGACAGCAACAGTGTTCTGTCTCTTCCCTTTTCCAATTTTTTCAGTGTTGCATTTCAGAATATGTAGATCAGGCTGCTGGGTCCATCTGCACCCAGGTTAGAAAAGGCTCTGGTATATCCCTGGGTGAGTCTCCCCTTTGCACAGGGGGTTGAATGACCTTTCCTAGATGTTTAAGTGTCATGTAGAGCTGGAGTTTAGGGACTTGTATAGTGGTGGTCTTGGTACAGTTATGTTAGTGGTTGGACTTGATCTTAGAGGTCTTTGAGGCTTATGAAAGGCTGGCAGTATGTCATCACAAAGCAGACAGCACAAAGCTTTTCTTCCCCTGAGCACATACCCATCCTTGAGATGGTGGCTTTGCTTTGACCATCTTATGAGGCAGTCCCTTTATCCAGACCCAGTTTACCATGCCTTAAGCAATGGCCCTCATCATCCTGATTGTACCTGACATGACCGTCATTTGCAAATTGTATTAGAAGTGATTCCGTATTTACTTCCAAATGACTAATGAAAATATTGATTACGTACATGTGTAGTACAGCAGGCATGATCCTGGAGGGATCCCATTAGAAATAACCTTACTCAGTAATGATTTACAACAAGTTCTAAAAAAAAAAAAAGATCTCTGTAGCCAGTGTTTAATATATATATAACCGATGCTTTATTACCCTGGGCTTTTTTAATTAAAATAGTGTGCAGCCCTAAGTAAAAATCCTTTAAAAAGTTTATTACACTTTCCAGAGGAAATTAAATTATTTGTTGTCTTCTTGGAGCATGAAATGAGGTTTCTATTAAACCTCTGACTGGCATTGCTAATTCTTCAATTGGAGTCACTTAAGATGTCCCTGCTTACTTCATGGGGGTTGGACTAGGTTACTTTTAAGGGTCCCTTCCAACCCAAACCATTCAATGAATCTGTAATTTGCCAGTATTTAACCAGGAACTGTTCTTACACCTCATTAAAGGAAATACATTGAGGTGCTGGAGTCTGGTCCAAAGAAGGGCAACAAAGTTGGCAAATGATCTGAAGAACAATCCTTATGAGGAGCAGCTGAGGGAGCTGGGGCTGGTTAGTCTGGAGAAGAGAAGACTGAGGGGACAACTCCACGCTGTCTAAAACTACCTTAAAGAAAGTAGTAGAGAGGTAGCGGTTGGTCTCCCAAATAAGAAGTGATGGGACAAGAGACAATGGCCTTAAGTTGCACCAGGGAAGTTTAGGTTGGACAATAGGAAAAACTTCTACACAGAAAGAGTCATCAGGCCCTAGAATAGGGTGCCCAGATTAGAGGTTGAATCACCATCCCTGGACATGTTTAAAAGTTGTGTAGATGTGGTGCTCAAGTACATGGTTTAGTGGTGGCCTTGGGACAGTTAGATTAATGTTTGGACTTGATGATTTTGAAGGCCTTTTCTAACCTAAACAATTCTACAATTCTATCATCTCCATGTATTTCATTTAATTTCGTATGACTGTCCTTTCCAAAGACAGATACCAGCCTGGCAGGTTTTTAGCTTTCTAGAATTGCCCTTGTATATCAAGGTTTACCAAAGACGAATGTCAACAGACAAGGGGTCTCCACAGGCAGCTATTTCTGAGCCCCTGGGCCACAATTATCCCTAGAAGACGAGAGCTTCATTGGTTACTAATGGTCTGTTCAGTAATTCCCCCACTTCTTTACAAACAAAGATCATAAATGTTCAATGAACACTTTGGCATCATTATTGGCATCTTAATCATGTCCATCTAATGGGCCTGTACCATTACCAGGGGTTTCTGGGATTTAGCTTTGCCAGCTATAGATTTCCTTTGATGTGCTTCACTTCCAATAACCACCCCACTTCTCATAACTGCCTATTGACACTAACACTTCTGTATTTCCCCTTTCCTCATTTTTGTTTTTAATCACTATCTCCCATCCACAGAACAAACAGGAATTGTCAAATGTATTTTCTCTCTTAGTTTTGAACTTGTGGCTCTTTGATGGCTCAGTGAGCTCTTTTGGAAAAGCCTGTACTTGTCAGTTTTTAGACTCCTCCCTAAATTTTTCTTCCTGCTTGCGCTCATATTTTCTGAAGGGTTGGAGATGCAGCTCTTTTAAAGCACCAGTTGTATGCAAAGTCAGGTTATGAACACTGCTCCCAGACAGCTGCTGAATACAATCCAGAGGCTTTAGGTTTTTTTTGCGGGGGGGGGGGGTTACTTATTTCCTTAGAACAAAGTTTAAAACAATTTACCTTGTGCTGAATGTAAACAGATCATATAATATTTAGTAATTTAAATTACATTCTCTTACTGAACCTGTATGGTCTTGTGCTAATATTTTCTTCATGCAGATAACTCCACTCTCTTGAGCGTCTACCCATTTGTATGTTTATAAAGAGTGATCAGATTCCTTCTGTTTTGTTAGGAGAACCAAGTCAAAGCCTTTTGTTTTCCCCTTACACTTCTGGCTCTCTGCTTCCTCATTCGTCTTGCTAGCTCTCCCCTGCAACAGTTCCCCTGCACAGCAATGTCTTGAACAGTCATTTTGAAGGGTAACTCTGATATATTTACATTTTAAACTTCATTATATATTTCCAGAAAACTTGCTCTGTGCCACATTTGGCACAATTATCTCTTGTCCCACCAGTTATTCAGATAACTAGTCTGTGGGGTAACCACAGACCCCAGCAAGATTCAGAGTATCAGAATTCTTCACAATCAGACTTGCATGCCAACATTTGGGCTAGTTCAAGAAGGTATATTATGCTTAAAGCAAAAGAGTAACAGCCTTATGCAAGTGTTCCTATCATACTCATGAGTGTCATCTCATTCTGTGCTATTTCTTCCCACCCTCCTCTCCTAGGTCAGCCGTCTTCCAATTGCAGCCTGTTCTTTCGGGGGGCTCTAACAGTTTTCATGAGAATACACCTTTTCACCTAGACTCCTCTTAGATTCCTTACCACTGAGACATAAGGAGTAACAATCACAATCTAAAATACCTTGCTGTTCTGTTTTGGAAGCATTTCTCTGAGGCACGAACGATGTTATTCGCAAACTCTCAAGACACGTGCTGTGATACAGCCGTATAATTTTCTCACTCTATTACAAATTTGTGCCAACAAACCCAAACTTCCTGCTTTTTGCAAAGCATGACTCACATTCTCCATTCTGTTTTGACTGACATAAGAGATCTATTTCAGTCATATGACAATAACTTTAAATCTGACCAGCCGTTTATGTGGAAATCGAAGCCTGTTCTTGCAGGACGGCTGGATGCTAACAGGGATGGTTTTTTATGTAACTCCACCAAAGATCTGCCTGTTTTTCTCGAAGAACTTGCTCTCAGAGCTGCAAGGCGCAGCAGTGAAAGCCCAGCGTGCCACCTCGTGGCTGCCCTGTACCAAGGGACATTTGTTAGACCCCTGCAAAATCATCGAATCATTTCAGTTGGACCCTTATGATCATTGAGTCCAACCACCATCATCCATAGCCTGCCTTATCCTCCAGGAAGACTCAGGCCATCAAAAAACTGCCTTTGTTGTAATCACACTATTAGCACTCCTACTGGTGTCTTTTCACCGAAGCAATTCTTCAGCCAGTAGATCAAACTAGAGGGAAGCAGCAAAGCAGGTGTCAGCAGTGAATCCATGTCCCTGACCTGGACTTTGCAGGAGGTAGACAGAATGTAATTGCTGGGATGTGACAGTCTTGGAGAGCCACTATTGACTACAGAGCTTATCTGGAAAAGGGGAGTTAGAAATGCTGAGCTTTCCACTTGGTTTCTCCAGTGTGTTGGCAAAGTTTTGCCTTCATAGCTCTTGTTGGTTTTTAGCTGTTTCATGCCTTATCAAAAAAGAAAAGTGTACAGTTTACTGGATGAACACCTCTGACACTCAGAGGCAGCTGTGTTGTCACCAGGACTTCACTCAGGTTACCATGTGCTTTTGCAACAGGTTTAAGCTGAGCTAAGTCTGCCACACAAGCTGGTCCTATCCTCAAGACTTTCCCACTCTCAACAGCCTGATCTTGCTGCCTTCCTCAGGAAAGGTCACGGAAAGTGACATTGGTTTTGTTGTTTTTCTCTTTCAGAAAAATCAGCTCCCTGCCGAGACTTGGTAGTAGCAAGAAAACTTGGCAAGTGAGTGATGGATTGTAGAGTGAGAAAGCTCCTAAATGCTGCTTAGATCAGAGCAGCTTAAGCCAGTTACAAAACTCCCCTTCAGAGCAATGTTCTACGTTAAAGTTTGGCTGAGCCAGTTCAACCTTGCTCACCCAGCAAGAAGAAACTATGTTTTTTGCCTGAGTGTCAAGGTGAGATCAGCCCAGGGGTAGAGGAATGCCAGAGCCTGCCTAAATTTAGGTTGACAGTGGATGGTGGGTGAAGCGAGTAAAGAGTAGGAGCGTCCCTTTGTGTCAGCAGCAGGCTGCTATCTCAGCTGCTATGTAATTTCCTAACATGTAATTTCAGCCTCAGATGCAGAATTCAGGATCTGGATTGATGCAGCCACCCTCACCAACCTGATAGCCCAGGCTACTCTGTTCATCCACTTGGCTACGGCTAATGCCTTGCAGTTCCCACCCTGTTTGACAAGCAGAATATCTGTTCAAACACAGCATGTTCAAACACCTCCCTTTGTGCTGAATCAGAGGGGACAAGAGCTGGCTCCTGGAGAGGCTTTGGCATGGGCCAAACACAGGCTTGTATAAAAGGACTTTGAGTTGTTTGCCCACGGAGCTGGTTGTGGCAGGAACTTAAATACAATCCATTTTAAAAATGTCCAGTGCCTTCGTTATGGGCACAGGAAAAGCTCAACACATGCAGATGAAAGATTTTCCTCCATTCACTGCAACTGTAGCAGATAATTTGCTCACAGAAAGCTCCATTTCTATAAGTAGAAATGTTTGTCTTCCTTCGGACAGATGCACTACAGAATGTGCTTCAAGCCAAAGCCATCAGCTGTTGCTGAGAAGATACAGACAAGTTTATCACCCTACTCTTAACTTACAATCATAGAATCTTTAGATTGGAAAAGACCTTCAAGATTATCAGGTCCAACCATTAAGCCAACTGTCTCAAGCCCACCGCTAAACCATGTCACTAAGCTCCACATCTACCCGACTTTCAAACATGTCCAGGGATGATAGTCCAACGTCCTCCCTGGGCAGCCTGTTCCAAGGCCTGATGACCCTTTCCATGAAGAAATGTTTCCTAATGTCTAGCCTAAACTTCTCCTGATGCAACTTGAGGCCATTTCCTCTTGTCCTATCACTTGTTATTTGTAAGAAAACACCAACCCTCACCCTTCTACAGTCTACTTGCAGGTAGTTGTAAACAGTGATAAGTTCTCCCCTCAAGCCTCCTTTTCTTTAGACTATAAGGTCTGGGCTAACCCTGCTCCAGTGGGATTTGCGAGATGCCCTTATGTAAGCATAGGATACATGAATTGTTATAAAACCCACATAACTGTTTTTCCTTTTAGGCAGCAGGCAGATGTTTAGGATACTGAACAGAATAACCCCAAACCCAGAGAGTGGAACAGTACTTTGGTTTGATTGCTTCTGTAAAATATACCCCACTAGATGTGTGTATTTACACTTTTGAAATGTGTAAATTGTGAGAAGGCTCATTGCCAGCCAGTAGAAAAGACCAGAGGACCACATAGCACTCACGTGCTGCTCTCCATAGTGAGTTGCCTGCTTTGGGCAGCAAGGTAAGGCCTTCCCACACTGTGATAAGCCAGGGCCACAATAATGGAGGCTTTGTTGAAACAGCCCCGTCGTTCAAAAAGCCCTGTGCCGACGCAGCTAAAACAAAAGGAAACATTAAAAATCAGGAGTTGGCAGCAAAACAAGCTGGTCATGCACAGAATTAAGAAAACAAACCAGACAACAGCGACTTTTCTGTTGTGCTAATAGTAATTTTAAAAAAGATTATTCTCTATGTGGTATGGTTTGACTTTGGAGTGAGTAGTCAGGAGTAAACACCTGCAATTCTGATCCACCTTAGTGGAACTGTAGCCTGTTCCTGGGCTTAACATGACTCCCTGGACTGAAAATGCTGATACAGAGGTACTCCAAGTTTGGTGTTCCTCTCTTTTTCAGAAACATGTTCAGCAGTTGCCAAACTGGGATGGAGAGGGAAAAATATGTCAAAAGAAATCCCCTTTCAAACTTTCAAAGTCTCTGTGTGCTCCAGGATAGAAAACCTCCATTTGTTTTTATTGTGACCCTTGCACAAGGTGGGATAACGAGTAGGGAGTGCTGTGTGATAATGGTGTGGTCTCAGGGACAGTGTCTTTTATGACTACACATGAAGATTTTCAAGATGCAAGTGGGCAAGTCTTTTAGAAATGGAGCTTAGGGACGTGGTTTAGCAGTGGCTTGATGGAGTTGGGTTAATGTCCAAATTTGATTTTAAAGGCATTTTCCAACCTAAACCATTTTATGATGTATCTGACTTGGTTTAGGTGATCCTGCTGTTCTGTAATGATTCTATGATTCTATGATTCTATGTATCCAGGCTCCCTCCCATGAAAAGTTGGACTGGACCATCTTTCGAGGTCCCTTCCAACTTGGGCTGTTCTGTCAGTCCACGTCCCTACGTGCGCCTCCAGCTGCAGCCAGGACGAGTCCTGCCTCGCTGCAGTCCTGAACCGCCAATACACGGAACAGCTCCCAGCGAGATGGTGCTGCAAGGTTCGACTGCAAGTCCAAGAACGAGTCTTCCCCGAGCCGAGCCGGGCCGGGCCGTGCATTATGGGAGCCGTAGTTGCAGGTTCGCAGCACTACAAGTCCCAGCCTGCCGCGGTGGCGGCAGCAGCAGTAGGAGCAGCAGCAGTAGGAGCNCGGCCCGCGGGCGGCTCGGCGGCGCCATGGCCGAGGAGGCGAAGCGGAGGGCGGCCTGTGCGGCCGTGGACAAGCACGTCCAGGTGAGGCAGCCCCGGACACCGGCGCGGAGCCTCCCGGAGAGCGGAGGTGGGGTGCGGAGACACCCCAAAACACAGAGGTGTCAGGGGTGTGGGGACACCCCTAAATCGCAGAGCTGTCAGGGGGTATGGGGGTACCCAAAGCACAGAGCTGTCTGGGGGTGCGGGGATACTCCATTGCACGGAGCCGTCAGCGCTTGCGGGGACACCCCAAAGCACGGGGTCGCCCCGGGGTCCATGGAGCCCCCTAAAGGGCAGATCGACAGTGAAGTGCAGGGACAGCCCAGTGCGGGGAGCGGTCGGGGATGCAGGGATACCCCAGTGCACAGAGTGACCGTGGGGTGCACAAGCGGCTGTGGAGTACGGGGGCACCCTAAACCACGGAGTGGCCATGGGGACGGGTTCAGGCGTGCGGTGACCCCCC